>SJYA01008000.1:0-28140 GCA_006410615.1 Neotragus moschatus | reverse complement strand
AGAACTGACTCATTGGAAAAGACCCTGATGCTGGGAAAGACTGAAGGCAGGAGGAGAAGGGGATGACGGAGAATGAGATGGTTGGATGGCATCACCTACTCGATGGACATGAGTTTGAGCAGGCTTCGGAAGGTGGTGATAGACAGGCAAGTCCTGTGTTCTGCAGTCCATGAGGTCTCAAAGCATCGGACATGACTGAGCAACTGAACTGAACTGATCTGAGGAAGTTGTTAATGATAAATAAGGTATTGTAAGTACCAAATAAGATATTGATCAATATCTTCAAAACCTTTGGAGACTCCCCACAAAATTTTGGTGTAGAAATAAAATACTGATATGGGTAGACCCATAATCTGATAGGTTAGCATATTTTATCTCTAAAACTCCTAAAAGGGATCATTAAACACTGAACTCAGAGTTTGAGGAAGATTGTCCTGGTCTTTTGTGTAGAAAGAATTGGAACAAGGTGAGTGAAGATGGGTGATAAAGACCAGGATGTTGGCTGTGGAGATAAAGGGAAAGCATAAATCTAAGAAAAGTCTGCTGTGTTATCCAGAGTTCTGTCAATGACAGATGCTGGGGGTGGGGGTGAGAGGGGCTGCGTACCACTGGAAGCAGAGGGCTTCAGGCAGGCAAGTCTTCCAGGGTGACATCCTCCAGGTGAGTGCTGAGATGATGATTGTTTTGCAATGATCAGCAGTATTGTTTGTTGTTGTTTAGTTGCTCAGTCCTGTCCGACTCTTTGGGACCCCACGGACTGTAGCCTGCCACGCTTCTCTGTCCATGGGATTTCCCAGTCAAGAACACTGGAGTAAGTTGCTGTTTCCTTCTCTGGGGGACCTTTCTAACCCAAGAGTTGAACTCGTGTCTCCTGTGTCTCTTGCACTGGCAGGCAGATTCTTTTCCCGCTGAACCGCTGGGGAAGCCAGTAAATCATCAGAGCAGCGGTCAAAGGCAGCAAGCCCCAGGCCTAAGATCTGAAAGGGGTTCCTTCCTCACTATTGCCCCCCAAATATGTGGAGCAGTTATGAGTGTTCTGATTAAGGGCAACCAGGGGGTGATTGCATTTTTGTCCTGAATAATAACCATCACCGATTGATTGGCTGCTCAATGGGGGCCACTTTATTAGGTACTTAAGACAGCCTCGGGCTTCTGAGGTCAAGCTAGTGGTAAAGAGGGCACCCATATACTGCCTCATATACTGTTTACATAATTTTTACACCTGAGGAACTGAAGCTCTGAGAGGTTCTGTAATTTATCACATAGTGAATAAATGGCAGAACTAGGGATTGAACCTAAGGATCCCCAGTTCCAAGTGTGTGCTCAGTATACTGAAGCACAGCATCTCAAAACAAATTGGCCGAAAGAGAAGGTGCTTGAGTAATGATTGAAAAATAATACCACTGTGAATTACAGTGATGGGTGATTACTTGGCAGCGACAGAGCCAAAACCTTTTCCCTGGTACTATAGTCATATTTAAAACGTAAATTTAGAGTTCTTCTTGTATCAGTGGTACTGGGAAATTCTGGTTATAACTCTTTGACAGCCTGGTCACCATTTTGTAGATAAGTATAGTATTCTTTATTTAATATGAAACTCCTGCTTGGACACATCAGTTTAAAACACATTACTTAAAATGCCCCCAAAGGTTAATTATGTATAATTAGGTATAAGCCCTGCTTCCCCACGAATATGTTTTCCTTTTCCTTTTGGTAATGATAGTGTCATTTTTCTGGGTTTCTTTTGACCCTGACTTTCAGAGCCAAATCTGATGTTCAACACAACAGTCTATCTCAGTCTGTATATTTAGAATGCTAGCTTTCTGTTATTTTCCTTGATTCTGATTTTCATTTAATTTTTCACTCATTCAGTAACTTTTTGAGTACCTAACACATGTCAGATGCTTTGTCAAGTACACTGGAGACAAGATAACATGATAAATGCTGTAATAAATTTATGCACATGAAATAACAGAAGGACAAGATAGAAGAGTCAGACTGGTGAGGAGTTTTGAGTTAGATCTCAAAGTATGAGACTGTGTGACGGATGGAGGGTTGACTGAGGGTCAGGGGTTGAGAAAGAGGATGGCAAGTAAGTTTATAATCATTTTGCTTTTGAATAGCCTTGTTGTTGTTGTTATTGTTTGTTGTTCAGTTGCTAAGTCATGTCCGATTCTTTTCGACAAGAGGAGCCTGGCAAGCTACCGTCTATGGGGTCACAAAGAGTTGGACATGCCTGAAGTGACTCAGAATGCACGCATGTTCACTGAGTCAGTGATGCCATCCAACACTCTCATCCTCTGTCGCCCCCTTCTCCTGCTGCCTTCAGTCTTTCCCTACAGCAGGGTCTTTTCCAGTGAGTCAGCTGTTCAGATCAGGTGGCCAAAGTACTGGAGCTTCAGTCCTTCCGGTGAATACTCAGGGTTGACTTCTNCATGTTCACTGAGTCAGTGATGCCATCCAACACTCTCATCCTCTGTCGCCCCCTTCTCCTGCTGCCTTCAGTCTTTCCCTACAGCAGGGTCTTTTCCAGTGAGTCAGCTGTTCAGATCAGGTGGCCAAAGTACTGGAGCTTCAGTCCTTCCGGTGAATACTCAGGGTTGACTTCTTTTAGGATTGACTGGTTTGATCTTCTTGCTGTCCAAGGGACTCTCAAGAATCTTCTCCAGCACCACAATTCGAAAGCATCATTTCTTTGGCACTCAGTCATCTTTATGGTCTAACTCTCACATCCATACATGGCTACTGGAAAAACCACACCTCTGACAGTACAGACCTTTGTTGGCAAAGTGATGTCTCTGCTTTTTACTACGCTCTCTAGGTTTGCCACAGCTTTTCTTCCAAGGAGCAAGCTTATTTTAATTTTGTGGCTACAGTCACAGTCCACAGTGATTTTGGAGCCCAAGAAAATAAAATCTGTCACTGTTCCTACTTTTCTCCATCTTTTTTCCAGGAAGTGATGGGACTGGAGGCTTCCCGGGTGGCCCTAGTGGTAAAGAACCTGCCTGCCAATGCAGGAGATGTAAGAGACCTGGGTTCGATCTCTGGGTCAGGAAGATCCCCTGGAGGAGGGCACAGCAACCCACTCCAGTATTCTTGCCTGGAGAGTCCCATGGACAGAGGAGCCTGACCTGCTGTGATCCATAGCATCGCAAAGAATCAGACATGACTGAAGCAACTTAGTAAGCATGCCTGCACAATGGGACCAGATGCCATGATCTTAGTTTTTTGAATGTTGAGTTTTAAGCCAGCTTTTCCACTCTCCTCTTTCACCCTCATCAAGAGGCTCTTTTGTTCCTCTTCACTTTCTACCATTAGACTGGTATCATCTGCATAGCTGAGGTTGTAGATATTTCTCCTGGCAATCTTAATTTCAGCTTATGTTTCATACAGCCCAGCATTTCACATGATGTACTCTGATAAGTTAAATAAGAAGGGTGGCAAAACACAACTTGACGTACCCCTTTCACAATTTTGGACGAGTCCATTGTTACATGTTCAGTAATATGTTGTTTCCTTTAGGATTAACTAGTTTGATCTTGCTGTCCAAGGGACTTTCAGGTGTCTTCTCCAGCACCACAATTTGCAAGCATCAATTCTTCTGCATTCAGCCTTCTTTGTGGCCCAGCTTTCACATCCATACATACCACTGAATAAATCATAGCTTTGACTATATTACCTCCATTGGCAAAGTGATGTCTCTCCTTTTAAAATTTTATTAACCTTATTGAGTAAATATATTTTGATAAAAATTGCTTTAGATCTGTCTCAGAAAGAGATGGAAGAGGACAGAATAGACAGACTGGCAGATTACTGTGCCAGTGGATTCTTATGCATTTAGGGCAAAATAGAGACACACAGCCTAGCAAAGCCTGAGTAAAGACTCACAGGTGCTGTATAACACCAGGAGCTCAGATCAGTGCTCTGTCATGACCAGAGGGAAGGGTGGAATGAGGTAGTGGGAGGGAGACTCAAGAGGGAGGGAGTATATGTATATTTACGGTTGATTCGCATTGTTGTACTGCAGAAGCCAAGATGATATTGTAAAGCAACTATCATCTAATTAAAAATAAATTTAAAGAGTGAAAGGCACACTGACTTGCACATCCAGGGCCCTTCCTCACCCACTTCCTCAGGAGGCTGGCCCCAATCCTGTCCATCTCTCCTCATTGCTCTTTTCCTCCACGGTCACACCCTATGCCGTCCTCTCTGACTGCCCTCCCAGGATGTTAGCATCAGTCTCAGCAGATTTTATTTACTAATGATAAATGCAGTTCAGTTCAGTCTTCTAACCTAGCATCATTGATTCTGCTTTCTCTCACGAAAGAAAATGTCCCCCCCTTAAGTTGGGCTTCCCAGGTGGCGCTAGTGGTAAAGAACCCGCCTGCCAGTGCAGGAGAAGCAGGTCGGATCCCTGGGTCAGGAAGATCCCCTGGAGGAGGGCATGGCAACCCCGTCCAATATTCTTGCCTAGAGCATCCCATGGAGAGAGGAGCCTGGTGGGCTTCGGTCCACGGGGTCACAAGGAGTCGGACATGACCAAAGCGAGTTATCTCACACGCATGCATCCCCTGAAATGCTGAGTTGGCTGCATTGCATTGTTGCTCTGGGTATACAGTTAGCCCTACTGTGCTCTAACCCTCCTGTCTATTCCTCACTCCTTGAGAATCTCTTTGCTTTGAGGGGAGCATGGAGTAAAAGCCTGGACTTTGAAGTCAGATCTAACTTTGAATTCATGCTCACTCACTTACTAGCTGTGTCCTTCTGGCGAGTTCCCTAGCCTCTGAACCTCAGTTTCCACTTTCATAAAGTGATGACATTAAATCAGCCTTTCAAAGTTGGTGAAGTAATATATACAACGGGGGTCTGTCAGGTTGTCTGGCATGTGGTAGCTTCAATACATTGTGTTGTTGTTTTCGTAGCTAAGTCGTACTAAAGTACACTAACATACTTAGTCAAGAGTAGCTAAGCTGACTCTTGCGACCCCATGGGCTGTAGCTCGCCAGACTTCTCTGTCCATGGGACTCTCCAGGCAAGGATACTGGAGTGGGTTGCTGTGCCCTCCTCCAGGGGATCTTCCTGACCCAGGGATCGTACCCACATCTCCTGTATTGGCAAGCAGATTCTTTGCCACTGAGCCACCAGCCACTGCTAAACTATTAATGCTGCTTCACTACATATATAATTATTGTCACAATGAGATTCGTTCTTCTTAACCTTTTCCCCTGCTCTCAAAAAAAAAAAAAGTTTTCTTTTAAAAGTGTTTTACTGACTAAACCTCATGTTTACTTTTAAAAGATTTCTTAAAAAGTCCTCTATCCCCTCCCCACCCCACCCCCACTTTCCCAGAGATTTCAGCCTTCCTTCTCTTCTCCCTTGGCACCCTCTCCCTATCTGCCAAGTCTTCCCCACGTAGAGATCCTAATCCCCTCTGTCTGTTTGTCCAGATTGGAACATAAGCACCCCAGGGCAGAAAACTTGTCTTTCTACATATTTGTCAAGCATCGTGTCCACAAAGAGATGAACTCAACATATAACAAATATAATACAGTCAGAATGCCTTACTGTTTAATAGATACCTTAGGTGCTACCTCTTTGTTCTAATTATACCAACTCTATGGACATGAGATGTATAAAGAGAAGCCTGGCTACAAAAGAATAAAATTATGGTTTTCGCCGCCCTGCATCGGTAACAGGCTATCAGTGGATGGGCAGCCAAGGTGTTTCCTACCCTGCTCACTTTCTAAGAGCAGAGCCTCAGCTGTCACGCTAGGGGTCACACTCAAAGGCTGCCCAGCATCCGAGGATGAGCCCAGTGCACCTTCTGCAGCATCAGCCACGGCCAGGCTGCCGAAACCCCTCAGTGCAGCTTCTCTAGACAAGAAGGCTGTGCTTCACGACTGCTTGCCTCTGTGTATTTGTGTTGTTCAGTCACTAAGTCATGACCAGATCTTTGCGACCCTGTGGACTGCAGCATGCCAGGCTTCTCTGTCCCTCACTCTCTCCCAGAGTTTGCCCAAGTTCATGTCCATCAAGTCGGAGATGCCATCCAACCGTCTCATCCTTTGTCACCCCTTTCTCCTCTCACCTTCAATCTTTCCCAGCATCATTGGGTCTTTTCCAATGAGTCAGTTCTTCACATCAGGTGGCCAAAGTATTGGAGCTTCAGCTTCAGCATCAGTCCTTCCAATGAATATTCAGGACTGATTTCCTTTAAGATTGACTGATTTGATCTCGTTGAAGTCCAAGAGAATCTGAAGGCCCCTAGAAATTACCTTTTCCTTCTTTTTGTATCCCCTTACAATACTGAGAACTTAATACTCAAGAATTACTTGTTTTGACTTGAAGAGGAATAAAAATAACGGTCCCTTTTGTAAAGTTTTGGCTGACTTCTCATTTCTTTTTAAAATGTTTTCAAATTGTGTGTATAAAATATTTCCAACATATAGAATAGAACCAAAAGATAATATGATACCTATGTACCCAGTACCTAGATTTTAAAAATGTTAATATTTTTCCATGTTCTCATCAACCCTTTCTTTTGTTTTTAAATGCTATAAACACAGAGAAAATCACTATTCCTACTTTCCCCCTCCATCCCTCAAGGCTTCTTTCAGTTGGTCTAGCTCATTCACATCTAAGGTTTTTATCTTCTACGCATGTAATTATCTATATGCTTTGTATTATGTTAAAAGTGTTTTACTTCTTTATTTAAATTTTTAAGCTTCCCAGGTGGCTCAGTGGTAAAGAATTTGCCTGTCAAACAGGAGATGCTGGTTCGATCCCTGGGTCAGGAAGATCTCCTGGAGAAGGAAATGGCAACCCACTCCAGATTTCTTGCCTGGGAAATCCCATGGACAGAGGAGCCTGACAGGGTGCAGTCCATGGGGTCGCTAAGAGTCGGATACAACTTAGCAACTAAACCACACCATGTATTATGCTGCAAGTGCTTTACTTCTTTTTAAAATTTTTTTAAAATATAATTGATTTGCTATGTTTTGTTAACTTTAGGTAAACAGCAAAGTGATTCAGTTTTTTATATACATAAACTTTAAAAAATTCTTTTCCTTGCTATGTTATCACAAGATATTGAGTATAGTTCCCTGTGCTATACAATAGGTCCTTGCTGGTTATGTTTTATGTATAATAGTGTGTATATTTTAACCCCAAACTCCTAATTTATCCCTCAAGTATTTTAAAAATTTATGTCATCCCTGATGTAATTATATATGTCTTGCTGTACCTTGCTTTTTCTTACCATATTCTATTTTTGATATTCATCTGTGTTGATAAGTGTGGATTTAGTTTATTCATTTTCGCTCCTGAAATAGTAGTCCGTGGGTATAGCCACCCATTCACCTTTGGAGGGGCATTTCGACCATTCATGCTGTCAGGCGAGTATATTCTCTTTGGTTCTGTCTCATCACAACAAAGATTTGGAGTGACGGACATTAAAGCCCTCGGCGTGTCACAGCTCTCGGGTCTAGGACAGGCCGTGTTATAGCTCTCAGGTCTCGAGTGGACCATGTTATAGCTCTTGGACAAATCAGTGTTACAGCTCAGTGTTACAGCTCTATTTTATTTAGATAATAGCAGGAAAATCCATCCTCGAGGCATGAAGGCATGTCAACCCAAAGACGCAAAGGGAAGAGCACCCCAGCGCATGGAAGAGAGAGAGAGAGAGAGCGCGACCCCCAGCCCTTTGGCTCCTCTTTTTATATGTTTTGTTTTTTTCCCCCAGGCCTGCCCTATGCAAGTTGGGCCAGCCAGGAGTGTTGTCTGTTCTACCTGAGGTCCTCACTCTGGTGCTCGGACCTTCCTGTGTTCTATTTTTGCAGGCTTTTCTCTTCCTTATCTTCTAGCCACCGCCATTCTGGACTCCTTTTCCCTACTCTAGCTGCCTAACAATGCCTTTTTGCTGTTCTAAGCAGTACTGCAGTGAACATTTGTGAACATTTATAAACACGGTTTCTAGGGCATGAACTTCTCCAGGCAGAACTGGGTAGACAACACCTTAGGCTCTGAAACCCAGCTGCCCATTCCAAATCTGTCTTCTACCACAAAGTCACAACACTGTGATCCTGGGTGTGTTACTTAATTCCTCCATGCCTGGTTTCCTCTTCAGTAAAATTAGAATAATGATAACACCTCCTTCAAGAAAATAAAGCTGTGAGAACAGAGTCTTACACAAAGGAAGCATTCAGTGTATGATAGCAGTCATTATTATTAGGAAGCAGTTCTAAGCATCTGTGGCTTTACTGCTGCTGCTGCTGCTGCTGCTAAGTCGCTCCAGTCGTGTCCGACTCTGTGCAACCCCAGAGACGGCAGCCCACCAGGCTCCCCCGTCCCTGGGATTCTCCAGGCAAGAACACTGGAGTGGGTTGCCATTTCCTTCTCCAATGCACGAAAGTGAAAAGTGAAAGTGAAGTCGCTCAGTCATGTCTGACTCTTAGTGACCCCAAGGACTGTAGCCCACCAGGCTCCTCTGTCCATGGAATTCTCCAGGCAAGAATACTGGAGTAGGTTGCCATTTCCTTCTCCAGGAGATCTTCCTGCCCCAGAGATAGAACCCTGGTCTCCTGCATTGCAGGCAGATTCTTTACCCTTGGAGCCACCAGGGCATAATGTGAGGGGAGGAGAAACCCCATTGACATGGGGAGATAAGGACACCAAGTTTCCAAAAAAGAAGTCAATTAAAACAGTATTTTTTTTTTCCTGAAGACTAGCAGACCAGAGTCACCTCTGTGATAACGCATCAGCACCTGCAACCTCTCTGATTTGTTCCTTTCACTCAATTCCTGCAGACCCTCCTGTCCTCCAGACCCTGACTCCATCACGCCTGTGTGGCCACAATGACTGACCATGGCATGCTGGAGCAGACCGGCAAGGCAGGAATTAGCATCCCTGTTTTATCAGTGCAAGGACTAAGGCTCAGACAAATTCACTGACCTGCTCGAGATTGTACATCTTGAAAGTGGTGAAATGGAGACCAGAGCCTGGCTGTGCTGATTCTGAGTCTAGGTCTCTTTGCATGAAAAAAATTGATAATCATCTGAAATCTGTAATTCTCAACTCAGATCTTCAGAGGGTCACATTTGTCTCAAGACAATCACTGCTCTTCTTTTTGACTTTCAAGGACTTCCATTAGTAACTCTTTTCTCTCTCTCAATCCTCTTTCCTTTCACCTTCTTAGCCATAATCTAACCTCTCCACCCAGGACACATCTTGTCTGATTTGTGAGTTCACTAAGTGCTTTCCCTCCTCTGTGCTTTGTTCATGCCATTCCCCTCTCTTAGAGAAATTTCCCTTCTTTCTCCACCATCTTTTTAGGCCCACTTTAAGTCTTATATGTTCTGTGATTGCTCCAGGGAACACTTTCTGAACTGCCACATTGGATATTTCATCATGAAATATGACTCTACTGTATATTTTCTTGATGTCCTATGTTACCCTATGCAACAAAATGCAGAGTAGATCACTGCAGTTGTTTGTTTGCTTTTTTTTTTTAACCAACTTCTTCTTTTTATATAGAGATCTTCCAGTTACCCTTAGACTAACACTAAACGTACTTGATAAAATATGAAAGATACTTGGTAAAACATGGAACATATGAAGGGATCAGAATTAATAGGAAATACAAAGTATGAAGACTTGGAAGTTAGAAAATCCATAGTCATAATAAAATTCCCTAAGCCATGATAGAAAATTTAAATGACAAATGTGTAAGGCAAGCTGGTTAAAAAGATGCAGAAACAGAGATCAGCACCAGATTGAAACAGCTTTTGCTGTTCCTTCTCTGATGGCTTTGGATTTCTGGCATGCTGCAAAACAAAGGAAGTGACTTCTAATCACTACTTAACAAATAGGCTCCCCCATGCTCGGAAACAAGTAGTATTAGTCTGCAAATGATGATCACTTTGTGTATTCACGCAGCCAAAGTTGTATTCGGCATTTTATGAACTGATGCAAAAGTTTGTGTGCATATTCAATTTTCCAAACTTAATGAGCATCTCCTATATGTAGAGATATCAAGAAGAACATTACCCCTGCCCTTGGGGAGTGAAAGTATGTGTAGTTAGGAGAAAGAACTCATATTTATGCACAAGTAAATTGGTCCTTTGCAGAGCAATGTGTGAACTAATGTAAGTTCATGTAACAGTGTATGTATTTCCATACACTGATACAAACAATTAAGTGGAAGATTTCCAAAACAAAGTCAGTAAAAAATATGCACTTCATTTCATGTAAAGGAAGGGGAAAAACAGTGTAATGTCCGCAAGGTATTGGAAGTGGAAACACGGACATTATCACAATTCAGCCAGTAGAAAATATAGCGTTAGCATTGCTGCAGGAGAAGTCCATTCCGATTGCATGTTGGAACTGTTTCTCTGACTTGCTTTTCGTTGTTTTTGTTACTCTAATCATACATAATGGCCTGCCTCAGAGAATCCTGCTCATCTGCCTGACTGTTGAACTAAAGTGCCTTTGTTCAGGACCCTGTGTACCTGTAGGTGGCAGGAAGGAAGAAGTTAGCATATCCCCTGCCTGAGGCTTGCCATTCTAGGAGATATTTGCAAGATTAACAGCCTTTTTACATTGTTTCCTCACCTCTCCCCATCTCCAATCCATAAGATAACCTGACATCCAGACCGTGACAAGAAGGTTACTTTGAGACATTAGTGTGCCATCTTCTGGGCCTGCCGGCTCTCTGAATGAAGTCCCATTCCTTGCCTCAACACCTGTCTCTGATTCATTGCCCAGTTATACGGTAAGCTTGGACCCTGTAACAGTACCAACGTTCCCATTTGATAATAGGAAAAGGCTAGACTTCACTTTCACTTTTCACTTTCACCCATTGGAGAAGGAAATGGCAACCCACTCCAGTGTTCTTGCCTGGAGAATCCCAGGGATGGGGGAGCCTGGAGGGCTGCCGTCTATGGGGTCGCACAGAGTCGGACACGACTGAAGCGACTTAGCAGGAGCAGCGGCAGCAGACATTTAAATTAACTTTCCCTAAGTCATACAGCAAGTTACTGGCATAGTTAAAACAAATGATATTTTGGGAACAGTCTACATCATGAAACACTGAAGCTGTATATTTTTCAATGCATGCAAGTACTCCCAGATACTCCTTAAACAATGAGTAAAAAACTAAAATATATTTATAAAATATTTGTTTTACAAGTAGTGCAAATGACAGAAGGCGATGCTTTCTTATCCCCCTAGGTCAGAAAATCAGAGAATATTAAAAAACAACAACAACAACAACAAAAACCCCAAGATTCATTAACAGTGTTTCCTGAGGAAGAATATAGACTTCCAGATGGTGCCAGAATTCCACATTACTGCCTGAATTCAAAGATTAAGGGTGTGTTTTGTCCACACCCTACATTTTTGGGAACATAGGCCTTGCCTGCCGTTATGTAAGGTCTACTCACAAGGCTAATGTGGCTCTCCTCTTCATGGGACAGCCCTTCTTCTGATCCATAACATACATATTTTTATATGTACTTCATCTATTAACCAAACTGACAGATTATCACCCAGATTAACACGAATCTATTTATCTCTACAACTGCCAGCTCCTGTAAATGGTAGCAGTTACACAAGACAGAAAAAATCTCTTGGAATGACCTGCAGACTTGTTTCAGTCATCCACAGAGCCATAAAATGGGATGGATTCAGAATAGAGACGTGACTGCTTTTAAATATGATATAATTTTTCTCCCAGACCAGTTCTGAGCACCTCGCACACTACAGCCCTGCAGTATAGTATGGGCCTTTGTTGGGGCTTATATTTCCCACCTGTATTCCTTTTTCTTTCTTCGGCAAGTCTGTCTTTGTGCCAACTGCTAAATAACCATAAATTTTGTTCTTATAAACCTTAATGAATGCTTGGCCAAGATGCTGTAACTATTGGCTTCTACATTGGAGCATAAATGGAAAGGGGAAAAAAAAAGTGCGCACTGTGAAAAACTGGATAAAATGGAAAAAAAGATCACAGCAAACCCAAAGTCGCAATTTGCCTTTAATGTGAAGGAGGCCTTGTTTTCACGGTGTGGCAGCTCTCAGGGGTTTTAATCTCAAAGTAGCTGATCAATTTAAGGTAAGTGGCAGGCATTTGGCCTGGTTCCCAGGCTTTGCTTTGCTGCTCTGAGAAAAGAAAGGATTCAGTCAGACACACAGACAACAGGCATCATCAGCGGCTCCCACATTCCAAGCATTTTAACACAGATTAGGTTGGCATGATTCTACTGTTTACCGAAATCTCCTAGCTGTTGCGTTTTTCCTTCTCCTTGCCACGGTTATCCAAGATGGTTTTCTCAGGTCAGGACCTTCATATGCCAAATAGCTTGCAAGGCTGCAAAGGAAAACAGAAGAGCATGGGTCAAGACGTCTGATTAAAATGCTGTTTCACTGGCTCACTGCAAAATACGAGACTGCAGACAGCAGGTAATTGAGCACTGAACTTTTTGCCTTAGGCGTGCATCGAGACAGGAACTGTTTTACATGCATTCCTGAGAGGGGAAGAAAACGAAGATAATTTCTTTAACAAGGACAAACTTAATTCAGCCAGAAGTGCCTCATGGATTAGCAGGGTGACTGGTGGTTATTTTCTCTTCAGATTTTATAAGCAGGAGCCATATTACATATGTTAAGCAAAACTGTAACCAATAAAGTCCGTGTGTTAAACATTTTCAGATTAATTATTCTTCATTTTTCCAGAACAGTAATATTAAATGAGCTCGACAGTTCCCTTACCAATATCTTATTTTCCTAGCAAAAGTGAATTTCTTAATCCATTTGACCTATAACCTAAGTTACATAAAATATGTATTCAATGAATCAGACCAAAAAATATATAAATATTGTTTTCCATGTGTTTTTGGCTATATCATGCTTTTGTACAAATTTTTTATTTTTAAGTACATTTTCACTGTCTTTAAAGATACTTTGTCTTTAATACATTCAAGATGCCTCTCTCCTTACTCATCCTTATGGCAGATTTCTATCTGTGTTTTTTTCTCAGAATTTTATCAAAAGAAGTAACTGATATGATTTTTTAAATATAATTTTTCTAGCTATTAAGCTTTTTAAGCACAGTGTCCAAATTATTACACTTTCTAAATCCAAAGTGCCTTAATGTTTCATAAATTTACATTGACATGCTTCTTCCAAAAATAATATTGTTCCAATTAAGTAGGTTATGCTAAGAACAAATACTTTTTTTGGTGGGGGGCATACCCACAGCATGCAGGATCTTAGTTCCCTGACTGGGGATTGAACCTGTACCCCGTGTACTTAGAGTGTAGAATCAATCACTGGACCACCAGGGAGTCCCAAGAATATATATTCTTGTCAATAAGGGTTAGCTTAGAAACTAATGCAATTATATGCATTTATTTTAACTTCAGATATTTCCCTGGTGGCTCAGACAGTAAAGAATCTGCCTGCAGTGCAGGAGACCTGAGGATCTTCCCTGGGTTGGGAAGATTCCCTGGAGTAGGGTGACTGGTGGTTATTTTCTCTTCAGATTTTATAAGCAGGAGCCATATTACATATGTTAAGCAAAACTGTAACCCATAAAGTCCGTGTGTTAAACATTTTCAGATTAATTATTCTTCATTTTTTCAGAACAGTAATATTAAATGAGCTTGACAGTTCCCTTACCAATATCTTATTTTCCTAGCAAAAGTGAATTTCTTAATTCTAGAACCCTGTCTTAAAGTTCAACATTCAGAAAACTAAGATCATGCCATCAGGTCCCATCACTTCATAGCAAATAGATGGGGAAAATGTGGAAACAGTGACAGACTTTATTTTCTTGGGCTCATTGGAAAAGACCCTGATGCTGGGTAAGACTGAAGGCAGGAGAAGGGGATGACAGAGGATGAGATGGTTGGATGGCGTCACTGACTGGATGGACATGAGTTTGAGCAAGCTCCGGGAGTTGGTGATAGACAGGGAAGCAACCCACTCCAGTATTCTTGCATAAAGAATTCCATGGACAAAGGAGCTTGGTGGGCTACAGTTCACAGGGTCGAGTGACTAACACACATGTATTGCATATGCGAGGGTATTTTTTTTTTTTTAAAAATACTATGTTTCCTCATTGATTAAAAATAAAAGGGGATAAATAAGAAAGCAATTTAGAGCCCTCATTTTGCTGCTGCTAGATGTGTCTGAGATGTGGTGTCTGGAACTGCAGTGGCCATCTTGCAACCATGCCAGGCGCTAACTTAAGAGACCAACCTGACACGCTGAGGATGGCAGGCAGAGAAGATGAGAAGAGCATGGTTCTTAATCAGGCCACTGAGCTACAGAACAGAAAGTCCTGGGAGCACCCAACTTGAGACTTCTTTTTATGTGATATAATAAATTCCCTTTCATCCACTCAACAGTACGTATTGAGCACCTACCATGAGAGGATGCTCTAGGTACCCTATTATAAGTGTTCGGAAAAAGAAAGTATTAGTTGCTTAGTTGTGTCCAACTCTCTGTGACTCCATGAACTATTGCTCGCCAGGCTCCTCTGTCCATGGGGTTTTCCAGGCAAGAATAGTGGAGTGAGTTTCCATGCCCTTCTCCAGGGATCAAACTGAGGTCTCCTGCATTGCAGGCAGATTCTTTACCATTTGAACTACCTGAGACGCAAGTATTTGGAATATGTCGATAAACAAAGAGCCCTACTCTGGTAGAAGTAACATTCCAGCTGAGACAGATAAATTAAAAACATAAATAAGAAAATACTATACGATCTTAGAAAGTGGTAAGTAGGGAAATGTAAAAATAGAGCATGGTGAAAAGAAATCAGGACTGCTGGAAGAGAGGGAACAGTTTTGGCTGAATAAAGTGAGAATTGGTCAGCCTCCCTGAAGAAGGGAGATTTGAGCAAAAACTTGGAAGGAAATGAAGTTTTCTTGAAGGCATAGGATGTGGGGATTTGGGGCTTTTTTTCTTTTTGTTTCAAATCCACTAAATGAGGAAGAGAAGTGAAGAGACTGAGACAGAAAGGGAGAGATTGAGGTTGATTTGGAATATATCTGATCCCAGTTCCACTTCAGATCTTCCTCATTCTTGAGAGCCAAAACATGCCTTCCTTTGCTTAAGTTGCAACTGCCTTTCTGTCACTTGTCACTGAAAGGGGACAGACTAGCACATTTTAAATTGGTCACATGAATTATCTCTGCTTCTACAGACCACAAGTCCAAGTAGCCACTAGACCATAATTCCATTCTGTATATGATGAGCTTTGAGTTTCACACTGAAAGTATCTAGGGGATGGTAGTCAGGACAGTGTGATATTGGTCAAAAAACATGCGAGTAAATCAATGTAACAGGGAACCCAGAAATAGACCCCCATAAATAAACTGATTTTTGACAAAAGAACAAAGGAAAAACAGTAGAGCAAAGATAGTCTTTTCAACAAATGATGTTGGAACGACATCTACATGCTAAAAGAAAAAAACAAAGGCTCTAGACAAGAACCTTACACCCTTCACAAAAGCTGACGTAAAATGAATCATACAGCTAAATGTAAAACATAAAACTATAAACTCCTAGAAGATAACATAGAAGAAAACCTAAGTGATTATGGTTGGGTATGGCACTGACTTTTTCCACATAACAGTAAAGGAATGATCTGTGAAAAAAAGAATGGATAAACTGAACTTCACTGAAATTAAAATTTTCTGCTCTGCAAAATATCAGGAGAATGATAAGACCAGCCATAGACTGGAAGAGAGCATTTATAAGAGACATACCTGATAATGGTATCAACAATAACAATACAAACAATCCGATTATACAGTGGGGCAAAGATCATAACAGATACCTCACCAAAGAAAATATACAGATTGAAAAAGACCATATGAAAAGAAGCTCCACAATGCATGTCACCAGGAAACAGAGTACAAATTAAAACAAGATACCACTGCACCACTATTAGAATGACCAAAATCCAGAACACTGACGCCAGCAAAAGCTGGTGAGGAGTTTTTCTTCATTGCTGATGAGAATGCAAGATGGTGCACTTTGAAAGACAATTAGGCAGTTTCTTACAAAACTAAATGTAATTTTACCATCTGATCTAGCAATCAGCAGTTGAGTCACTCAGTTCTGTTCAACTCTTTGCAACCCCATGGACTGCAGCACACCAGGCTTCCCGGTCCATCACCAACTCCCAAAGCTTGCTCAAACTCATGTCCATCCAGTCAGTGATGCCATCCAACCATCTCATCCTCTGTCATCCCCTTCTCCTGCCTTCAGTCTTTCCCAGCATCAGGGTCTTTTCCAATGAGCCCAAGAAAATAAAGTCTGTCACTGTTTCCACATTTTCCCCATCTATTTGCCATGAAGTGATGGGACCTGATGCCACGATCTTAGTTTTCTGAATATTGAGCTGTAAGACAGGTTTTTCACTCTCCTCTTTCACCTTCATCAGGAGGCTCTTTAGTTCCTTTTCATTTTCTGCCATAAGGGTGGTATTATCTGTGCATCTGAGGTTATTGATATTCCTCCCAGAAATCTGGATGCTTGATTGTACTTTATGCAGTCCGGCATTTCACATGATGTACTCTGAATATAAGTTAAATAAGCAGGGTGACAATATACAGCCTTGACATATTCCTTTCCCAATTTTGAACCAGTCCGTTGTTCCACGTCCAGTTCTAACTGTTGCTTCTTGACCTGCATACAGGTTTCTCAGGAGGCAGGTGAGGTGGTCTGGTATTCCCCTCTCTTTAAGAATTTTCCAGTTTGTTGTGATCCACACAGGCAAAGGCTTTAGCATAGTCAGTGAAGCAGAAGTAGATGTTTTTCTGGAATTCTCTTGCTTTTTCTATGATCCAAAGATTTTGGCAATTTGAGCTCTGGTTCCTCTGCCTTCTCTAAATCCAGCTTCTACTTCCGGAAGTTCTAATTTCACATACTGTTGAAGCCTCGCTTAGAGAATTTTGAGCATTACTTTACTAGCATGTGAGATGAGTGCAGTTGTGTGGTAGTTTGAACATTCTTTGGCACTGCCTTTCTTTGGGATTGGAATGAAAACAGACCTTTTCCAGTCCCGTGGCCACTGCTGAGTTTTCCAAATTTGCTGGCATATTGAATGTAGCACTTTGACAGCATCATCTTTTAGGATTTGAAACAGCTCAGCTGGAATTCCATCACCTCCACTAGCTTTTTTCCTAGTGATGCTTCCTAAGGCTCACTTGACTTCACAGTCCAGAATGTCTGGTTTTAGGTAAGTGATCACACTATCGTGTTTATCTAGGTCATTAAGATCTTTTTTGTATAGTTCTTCTGTGTATTCTTGNATGCAGGATCTTAGTTCCCTGACTGGGGATTGAACCTGTACCCCGTGTACTTAGAGTGTAGAATCAATCACTGGACCACCAGGGAGTCCCAAGAATATATATTCTTGTCAATAAGGGTTAGCTTAGAAACTAATGCAATTATATGCATTTATTTTAACTTCAGATATTTCCCTGGTGGCTCAGACAGTAAAGAATCTGCCTGCAGTGCAGGAGACCTGAGGATCTTCCCTGGGTTGGGAAGATTCCCTGGAGTAGGGTGACTGGTGGTTATTTTCTCTTCAGATTTTATAAGCAGGAGCCATATTACATATGTTAAGCAAAACTGTAACCCATAAAGTCCGTGTGTTAAACATTTTCAGATTAATTATTCTTCATTTTTTCAGAACAGTAATATTAAATGAGCTTGACAGTTCCCTTACCAATATCTTATTTTCCTAGCAAAAGTGAATTTCTTAATTCTAGAACCCTGTCTTAAAGTTCAACATTCAGAAAACTAAGATCATGCCATCAGGTCCCATCACTTCATAGCAAATAGATGGGGAAAATGTGGAAACAGTGACAGACTTTATTTTCTTGGGCTCATTGGAAAAGACCCTGATGCTGGGTAAGACTGAAGGCAGGAGAAGGGGATGACAGAGGATGAGATGGTTGGATGGCGTCACTGACTGGATGGACATGAGTTTGAGCAAGCTCCGGGAGTTGGTGATAGACAGGGAAGCAACCCACTCCAGTATTCTTGCATAAAGAATTCCATGGACAAAGGAGCTTGGTGGGCTACAGTTCACAGGGTCGAGTGACTAACACACATGTATTGCATATGCGAGGGTATTTTTTTTTTTTTAAAAATACTATGTTTCCTCATTGATTAAAAATAAAAGGGGATAAATAAGAAAGCAATTTAGAGCCCTCATTTTGCTGCTGCTAGATGTGTCTGAGATGTGGTGTCTGGAACTGCAGTGGCCATCTTGCAACCATGCCAGGCGCTAACTTAAGAGACCAACCTGACACGCTGAGGATGGCAGGCAGAGAAGATGAGAAGAGCATGGTTCTTAATCAGGCCACTGAGCTACAGAACAGAAAGTCCTGGGAGCACCCAACTTGAGACTTCTTTTTATGTGATATAATAAATTCCCTTTCATCCACTCAACAGTACGTATTGAGCACCTACCATGAGAGGATGCTCTAGGTACCCTATTATAAGTGTTCGGAAAAAGAAAGTATTAGTTGCTTAGTTGTGTCCAACTCTCTGTGACTCCATGAACTATTGCTCGCCAGGCTCCTCTGTCCATGGGGTTTTCCAGGCAAGAATAGTGGAGTGAGTTTCCATGCCCTTCTCCAGGGATCAAACTGAGGTCTCCTGCATTGCAGGCAGATTCTTTACCATTTGAACTACCTGAGACGCAAGTATTTGGAATATGTCGATAAACAAAGAGCCCTACTCTGGTAGAAGTAACATTCCAGCTGAGACAGATAAATTAAAAACATAAATAAGAAAATACTATACGATCTTAGAAAGTGGTAAGTAGGGAAATGTAAAAATAGAGCATGGTGAAAAGAAATCAGGACTGCTGGAAGAGAGGGAACAGTTTTGGCTGAATAAAGTGAGAATTGGTCAGCCTCCCTGAAGAAGGGAGATTTGAGCAAAAACTTGGAAGGAAATGAAGTTTTCTTGAAGGCATAGGATGTGGGGATTTGGGGCTTTTTTTCTTTTTGTTTCAAATCCACTAAATGAGGAAGAGAAGTGAAGAGACTGAGACAGAAAGGGAGAGATTGAGGTTGATTTGGAATATATCTGATCCCAGTTCCACTTCAGATCTTCCTCATTCTTGAGAGCCAAAACATGCCTTCCTTTGCTTAAGTTGCAACTGCCTTTCTGTCACTTGTCACTGAAAGGGGACAGACTAGCACATTTTAAATTGGTCACATGAATTATCTCTGCTTCTACAGACCACAAGTCCAAGTAGCCACTAGACCATAATTCCATTCTGTATATGATGAGCTTTGAGTTTCACACTGAAAGTATCTAGGGGATGGTAGTCAGGACAGTGTGATATTGGTCAAAAAACATGCGAGTAAATCAATGTAACAGGGAACCCAGAAATAGACCCCCATAAATAAACTGATTTTTGACAAAAGAACAAAGGAAAAACAGTAGAGCAAAGATAGTCTTTTCAACAAATGATGTTGGAACGACATCTACATGCTAAAAGAAAAAAACAAAGGCTCTAGACAAGAACCTTACACCCTTCACAAAAGCTGACGTAAAATGAATCATACAGCTAAATGTAAAACATAAAACTATAAACTCCTAGAAGATAACATAGAAGAAAACCTAAGTGATTATGGTTGGGTATGGCACTGACTTTTTCCACATAACAGTAAAGGAATGATCTGTGAAAAAAAGAATGGATAAACTGAACTTCACTGAAATTAAAATTTTCTGCTCTGCAAAATATCAGGAGAATGATAAGACCAGCCATAGACTGGAAGAGAGCATTTATAAGAGACATACCTGATAATGGTATCAACAATAACAATACAAACAATCCGATTATACAGTGGGGCAAAGATCATAACAGATACCTCACCAAAGAAAATATACAGATTGAAAAAGACCATATGAAAAGAAGCTCCACAATGCATGTCACCAGGAAACAGAGTACAAATTAAAACAAGATACCACTGCACCACTATTAGAATGACCAAAATCCAGAACACTGACGCCAGCAAAAGCTGGTGAGGAGTTTTTCTTCATTGCTGATGAGAATGCAAGATGGTGCACTTTGAAAGACAATTAGGCAGTTTCTTACAAAACTAAATGTAATTTTACCATCTGATCTAGCAATCAGCAGTTGAGTCACTCAGTTCTGTTCAACTCTTTGCAACCCCATGGACTGCAGCACACCAGGCTTCCCGGTCCATCACCAACTCCCAAAGCTTGCTCAAACTCATGTCCATCCAGTCAGTGATGCCATCCAACCATCTCATCCTCTGTCATCCCCTTCTCCTGCCTTCAGTCTTTCCCAGCATCAGGGTCTTTTCCAATGAGCCCAAGAAAATAAAGTCTGTCACTGTTTCCACATTTTCCCCATCTATTTGCCATGAAGTGATGGGACCTGATGCCACGATCTTAGTTTTCTGAATATTGAGCTGTAAGACAGGTTTTTCACTCTCCTCTTTCACCTTCATCAGGAGGCTCTTTAGTTCCTTTTCATTTTCTGCCATAAGGGTGGTATTATCTGTGCATCTGAGGTTATTGATATTCCTCCCAGAAATCTGGATGCTTGATTGTACTTTATGCAGTCCGGCATTTCACATGATGTACTCTGAATATAAGTTAAATAAGCAGGGTGACAATATACAGCCTTGACATATTCCTTTCCCAATTTTGAACCAGTCCGTTGTTCCACGTCCAGTTCTAACTGTTGCTTCTTGACCTGCATACAGGTTTCTCAGGAGGCAGGTGAGGTGGTCTGGTATTCCCCTCTCTTTAAGAATTTTCCAGTTTGTTGTGATCCACACAGGCAAAGGCTTTAGCATAGTCAGTGAAGCAGAAGTAGATGTTTTTCTGGAATTCTCTTGCTTTTTCTATGATCCAAAGATTTTGGCAATTTGAGCTCTGGTTCCTCTGCCTTCTCTAAATCCAGCTTCTACTTCCGGAAGTTCTAATTTCACATACTGTTGAAGCCTCGCTTAGAGAATTTTGAGCATTACTTTACTAGCATGTGAGATGAGTGCAGTTGTGTGGTAGTTTGAACATTCTTTGGCACTGCCTTTCTTTGGGATTGGAATGAAAACAGACCTTTTCCAGTCCCGTGGCCACTGCTGAGTTTTCCAAATTTGCTGGCATATTGAATGTAGCACTTTGACAGCATCATCTTTTAGGATTTGAAACAGCTCAGCTGGAATTCCATCACCTCCACTAGCTTTTTTCCTAGTGATGCTTCCTAAGGCTCACTTGACTTCACAGTCCAGAATGTCTGGTTTTAGGTAAGTGATCACACTATTGTGTTTATCTAGGTCATTAAGATCTTTTTTGTATAGTTCTTCTGTGTATTCTTGTCACCTCTTCTTAATAACTTCTGCTTCTGTTAGGTCCATACAACTTCTGTTCTTTATTATTCTGTTCCATCTTTGCATGAAATGTTCCCTTGGTATCTGTAATTTTCTTGAAGAAATCTCTAGTCTTTCCCATTCTATTGTTTTCCTCTATTTCTTTGCATTGGTCTCACAGGAAGCCTTTCTTATCTCTCCTTGCTATTCTTTGGAACTCTGCATTCAGATGGATATATCTTTCCTTTTCTCCTTTGCTTTTCACTTCTCTTCTTTTCACAGCTGTTTGTATGCCCTCCTCAGTCAACCATGTTGCCCTTTTGCATTTCTTTTTCTTGGAGATGGTTTTGATCACTGCCTCCTGTACAGTGTTACACGCCTTCATCCATTGTTCTTCAGGCACTCTGTCTATCAGATCTAATCCCTTGAATCTATTTGTCACTTTCACTGTATAATCATTAGAGATTTGATTTACGTCATATCTCAATAGTCTAGTGGTTTTCCCTACTTTCTTCAATTTAAGTCTGATTTTTGCAATAAGGAGTTCATGATCTGAGCCACAGTCAGCTCCCAGTCTTGTTTTTGCTGACTGTGTAGAGCTTCTCCATCTTCAGCTGCAAAGAATATAATCAATCTGATTTTGGTATTGACCATCTGGTGATGTTCACGTGTAGAGTCCTGTCTGTGTTGTTGGATGAGGGTGTCTGCTATGACCAGTGCATTCTCTTGGCAAAACTCTGATAGTGTTTGCCATGTTCATTTTGTACTCCAAGGCCAAGCTTGGCTGCTACTCCAGGTATCTCCTGACTTCCTATTTTTGCATTCCAGTCCCCTATGATGAAAAGGACATCTTTTTTCAGTGTTAGTCCTAGGATGTCTTGTAGGTCTTCATAGAACCATTCAACTTCAGATTCTTCAGCATTACTGGTTGAGGCATAGACTTGGATTACTATGATACTGAATGATTTGCCTTGGAAATGAACAGAGATCATTCTGTCGTTTTTGAGATTGTACCCAAGTACTGCATTTTGGACTCTTCTGTTGACTATGAGGGCTACTCCATTTCTTCTAAGGAATTCTTGCCCACAGTAGTAGATATAATGGTCATTTGAATTAAATTCACCCATTCTGGTCCATTTCAATTCACTGATTCCTAAATGTCACTGTTCACTCATGCCATCTCCTGTTTGACCACTTCCAAATTTACCTTGATTCCTGGACCTAACATTCCAGGTTCCTGTGTAGTATTGCTCTTTACAGCATCGGAGTTTACTTCCATCACCAGTCACATCCACAACTGGGTGTTGTTTTCACTTTGGCTCAGCCTCTTCATTCTTTCTGGAGCTATTTCTCTACTCTTCTCGGGTAGCATATTGAACACTTACCAACCTGGGGCATTCATCTCTTAGTGTCATATCTTTTTGCCTTTTCATACTGTTCATGGGGTTCTCAAGGCAAGAATACTGCAGTGGTTTACCATTCCCTTCTCCAGTGGATCACGTTTTGTCAGAACTCTCCAGCATGATCCATCCATCTTGGGTGGCCAGCAATCATACTTCTTGGTATTTACCCAGAGAAGAGGATAACTTAAGTTCACAAAAATACCTGTACATAGATGTTTATAAGAGCTTTGTTTATAATTGCCAAAACTTGGAAGCCACCAAGGTGTCTTTCAGTAGGTAAATGGATAAATAAACTCTAGTATATCCAATCAATGGAATATTATTCAGTATAGAATAAAGAGATATGAAGCCATGGGCGAACCTTAAATGTGTATTGATAAGTGAAAGAAATCAGTCTGAAAAGGCTACACCCTATATGATTCCAAATATATGACATTCTGGAACAGAAACTATGGAGACAGTGGAAAGATCAATGGTTATCAAGGGTTGAGAGGGAAGATGAAGAGAAAGACAAGAGATTTTTAGGGCAGTGAAACTACTCTGTATGATACTAAGCTGCTAAGTCACATCAGTCGTGTCCGACTCTGTGCAGCCCCATAGACGGCAGCCCACCAGGCTCCCGTCCCTGAAATTCTCCAGGCAAGAACACTGGAGTGGGTTGCCATCTCCTTCTCCAATGCATGAAAGTGAAAAGTGAAAGTGAAGTCACTCAGTCGTGTCTGACTCTTAGCGACCCCATGGACTGCAGCCTACCAGGCTCTTCTGCCCATGGGATTTCCCAGACAACAGTACTGTAGGTGCCTTTGGGGGATAAATACCATGATTCATTTGTCAAAACCAAAAAAGTGTACAACATGAAGAGTGAAATGTAAACTATGAACTTTAGTTAATAATAACATATCAATATTTGTTCATCAGTTTTCAGGAATGTGCCACCCAGTGCATGATGTTAATAATAGGGGAAACTCGATGAATAGGGGTGAGTATATGGGAATAAAAGTTCTTTCTTTCTGCTCATTTTTCCATGATCCTAAGACTGCTTTAAACAATAAAGTCTATTTTCTTTTGGAAAAACACCATAATAGGAAAAAGTAGTCATCTGGATGTACTGTAATTTTAAAACTTCTATTCATCAAAAGAAATTATTAAAAGAATGAAAAGGCAAGACACAAAGTGGGAAAAGCTATTTTATGTATATAAATCACACAGAGAACTCATATACAGAGTGTATAAAGGTTTCTTGTAACTCAATAAGAAAAAAATGGACTCAGTTTTGTTTTTTTTTAAAGAAAGGCTCAATGTTATGAACAGAATTATGAAAGAGTATATGCAAATAGTCAGTATGTGTACAACATCATTAGTTATCGGGAAAATTCAAGTTGAAAACATAACAGTATATCTCTACATACATCCCAGAAAGGCTAAAATTTAAGAGGTCGATAATACAGATTCTAGGATATAGAGCAACAGGAACTCCTGGAATGCTTGAGAGTGTGAGTTGGTAAAACTACTTTTGAAATTTTGTTCCAGTTAAATTAAGCATATGTCCACCCTGTGATTAAGCAATTCAACCCCTAGGTGGAAATCTAAAAGAAATGCATACATCTGAGCATGAAAGATAATTACAAGAATATTCTCAGTACATTATTCTTAGTAGCACCGAACTGGAAGCAACCCAAATGTCTATTAACAGTAGAATGGACAAATAAAGTGTGGCATGTATTGCTATGTAGCAATGTAAAGAACTATTTCTGTGTGCAGCATGGATGTATCTCAAAAGATGGAACATTTAGCAACAAAAAGATTACGTACTATAGAATCTCATTTATATAAATTTCAAAAATAGGCAACCTAAATTTATGGTAAGAGAAATCTGTATAGTGATGCTTTTGAGGATGGGAGCACAGAGTAAGCTTCTGTAGTATTGGTAATGTTCAAAACCTTGCTTTGTATGATAATCAAGTTATAAACTAAAGATGTGTGCCCTTTTTGGTCCACACGTCAAATTTAGATAAGGAAAACAAAATATTTATGGTTCCCTAAATCAGCCAACCATAAATTAAAGCCACAAAAGTTCCTAGGTTACTTTTCATCGTATCTTTGCAATAAAGATGGAATTATTCCTTCAACATAACCAGTCAGATGGGGTCACAATACCTGAATCTTGAAGCTAACATATAATGATCTCTAATTTCGAAGACTCCAAGCTATGGTTCTTAACTCTAAGATAAATGACAAGGGCTTTCTCGTACCACGTTTCACTCTTACTTAAGCAATTCAATGTACTTCTTGTGCCCCACAAATTATTATTAATAATAGCTAATATTTTAGGGATCCTTACTGTGCACTAGTACCATAATGAACACTTGCATGCAGTAACATATTTAGAAGTCTCCTACTAACCCTAAGAGATAGATACTACCAAGCTACTTTACCGATGAGAAAATAAGCTGAGAAAACGTAATAAAATTTTCCAAGGTCGTTGTATCAGTAATCTTAGTCATACTTAAAAAAAGCCAAAAGTTGAAGCAGAAAGGAAGGTGTTAAAAGATGACTAGATAACTCCCGGAGTTGCCAGCATGGACAGGTTGAGGACGATGCAGTTGTGGACAATACTCCAGATCCAAGATGTGGATAGTTGATGGTCAGCTCTGGACAGTGTGACCTACTCTGCACACCCTGGAACCCGGACGTAGCCAGCAGTAGGCCCGCCCTGCTGGAGCTTGCTCCGACTGCTGCCAGTGTTGCCCCAGAAGGATGACCCTCCGCTCCTCCTGCAAGAGCACACAATTTATGCCCTGGGGCAAAAAAGAGGGATTTAGGCACACTTCTAAAATCACAAGTCCAGGGGTGGTGAGCAGGGATTTGAGCCCAGCCGGCTTGGCACCAACATCCAGGGGCTCAACTGCCATGCTAGGCTGCCTCCAAATGAGTGATGGGAGTTTAACATTTTAAGGACCAGGGAAGGCAAACAAGTATCAAAATGGCCAGCAGCACCCCGTGCCACCATATCCTGTAGATCAGAAAGCGTCAACCACTTGCTGCTTGACTAATTTAGAAAGACAGGGTAAAACTACTCATATGCAATGTGGGCTTCTGAAATCACCAAGTGCTTTAATGAAGGCAGGTTGGGAAGATCTGGTATGCCAACTCATCAAGAGCTGTCGCTGCCCCGTGTGGGGCCGTGTGGCTGCATGCTGACTCAAACTGGTGGGGGGAGGGGGGTGCCTCTGAATCATCAAGACCACATCCTGCCCCTCCCTCAGTTTTTCCCCTGGAAGCTGCCCATCAGTTTTCTTGCTGAGCTCTCCACCCAAAGCATGGGGCACAGGTATTTGCACCAAGTGTCTGTGAATGTCTAAGTCCCATTTTCCAGGAACATTTGGCCCTGGTTGTCTCAGTGGCATCTATGTGTGAAGTTACTATGACTAAGTGTGAAACTGATAGTCTGTGCATGAAGACTCAGGGCTCAGTTCAGGTCATTTGTTTAGTTTCTACTGCTCTGGTGGACACACACCAGCATGTAACATCACATATGCTTGCCTTCAACCACTTTTTATTGCTTATTTGACCTAAAAGAAAATTCTTAATCACTATGCCAGCTAGATAGTAACTTGGGAGAAATATGTTCTTTTTGAGAATGGTGTCACAGACACACATTCATTATGGCCAAAGACTAAGCAGGCATCTCATCCTGCTCTGATTCATTTTAGAAAAACATGTGGTAGGCAATTCATAATCCTTGCCCATTTACTTTCAAATACAGAGAAAGAGGAAAGGGCAATTTTCTGTCTGTCTTTTCTTTTTTCTGTAAAGGCATTTTACTAAAATTAGTATCTGTTGGGGCTTTCTGGGTTTTGTTTTGTTTGGGGTTTTTGGGGTTTCCACTGAAGGTAGTAGTGGGAGTTAGGATTAGAGAGGCTGAAAAGGCATCAGTCGATGGAAGAATTTGAAAGTTCAGATGAAGGAGTCAGAACTTTTCTCTGTAGGCAGCAAGTAATCCATAGAAGTTTTTAAAATTTATTTTTTCAGCCAACTACAACAAATCAAAAAATGTGGAAGTCAGATGCAAATTTAATCTATAAAAGGACAAGGCAAAATTTGTGCAACCAGCATATGCGACAGGAGGGAGGTGGGAGCTAACATTACAGTGGTCATCACTTTGTGATTTATTAAAGTATCAAATCAATGGATTATACATGTTAGACTTACACAATGGTATAAGTCAATTATGTCTCAACAAAGCTGGAAATAGAAAAGAGAAATAGAAGACTGCCAGCACCTCAGAAAGTTTTAGTGACTTTTTTTTTTAAATTATGAGAATACAGAAAAGCATGAAACACTTACATTCAGTTTAACATGTCATTACCATCAAGGTCAAAAAGTCTAAGGTCAACCACATCCTAAAGTCTCCTTGAATTCACCTCCTCAATCACAACTCCCTTCCTCCTCCCTGAATCATGGTAATCACTAGCCTAACATTTGGGGAAATCATCTTATTTTCTTGCTTTTCTTTATGGTTTTACCCCCTAGGCATGCATCCCTAAATAAGGTAGTATACCTTTGCCTTTTTTTGAACGTAGTTTAAATAGAATCATACTTTTTGTTTCCTTGGTTTTTTGCTTCTTTTACCCCGCAGTATTTTTTGAGAGTCGTCCATGTTGATATATGTGTTTAATAGTCCTTTGCTTTCTTTATTGTAAATACATTCTTTACTCATGCTATAGTTGATACACAATTGGGTTGTTTCCAGCTTGGGGCTATTACAGTGCTGTGGCATAGTTGTATGTGTGTATGGGCATATCTGTGTCTGTGTATAACAGAAAAGAGAATTGGGGAGATCTGTCTATAAGTATTCATAGTATAAAGCTGAACTCAGGAAGAGAAGAATTAAGGGGGAGAGAGAGTTAGTTGGAAGCTCAATTGTATAATATTTAATATTTGAACTTGGTGATTAACAAAAGGAGTAAGAGACAATAGATTCCTAGCAGTTCACAAGTAGAAGGTATGTTCATTTACAACTTTCAGAGATACTATTAAATTTCCTTTTTAAAAGGCTTGGTCAGTGTACACTCTTACCAAAGACTTTCTGTAGGAATAAGAATGCCCTTTCCTCTTTATTTTTGCTAACTTTTAATAGTATCCAAAATTATCGGGAAAAGTTAAAATCTCAAATTTGGTTTTCTTAATTATTGATGAATTTTGACATTTTCATCTACATTTTTCATCACACTGTTCTATTTTGTGTTGTTGTTGTTCTTCAGTCACTCAGTTCAGCTCAGTTCAGTTCAGTCACTCAAAGTGTCCGACTCTTTGCGACCCCATGAATCACAGCACACCAGGCCTCCCTGTCCATCACCAACTCCCGG
>SJYA01007999.1:0-17311 GCA_006410615.1 Neotragus moschatus | reverse complement strand
CTAAGCTCTCTCTTCGCTCCAAATTCCTTTACCTCCATCCTTCCAGTAAGGTTATATCCCACTGGTATTCATTGTTGACATTGTTATTTATTATTCTGTTAAGCAGAGCATCCTGATTCTGTGTCCTTTTGTATATAAAATTGTATTTTCTAAAAGTTAATGATTACATGAATTTTTTTTTTTTTTTTTTACATAAACCCTTAAAAAAATCATGTTTGTGAACTCATTAACCAGTACTCATTGCGTGTCTGCTCTGTGCCGGGCACTCGGCCTGTATCAGTGGGATAAAGGTCCAAGTCTTGGGAAGGTTATTGGGGAAGAGACGGTCAATAATAAATATAGTGTATTTTTGAAACAGTGGCATGTTTAGAAGGTGATAAGAACCATGGATATAAAGGAAAACATAGAGCAAGGCAGAGGAGATTGGAGCCATGGGAGCAGAAGGGTCAGGGTGTGGGGCAGACCTCAGTAGGCCAGCGTGGACAGGGTTTGTAGGAGGTGAGGGTGTTCCAGGTCTGTCGCGTGCTTCTCGCTTGGTTAAACTTGCCCGAGAGTCTCTTCTCCCTGGGGACCGCACCCTGGGCCTGGGCACTGGGGGAACCGGTGCCACCGCCTCCGGTCCAGCCCATCATCCCAGACACCCCTTCTTTCTCTGCCATGTGGATCCCAGTGCTTCTTGATTGCCAGGCCACTGTCTGTCTCCATTGGCTGACACCGTAGTTAGGAAACAGCCTCTTTCTCCTGTCGGAGAAAGCGTTCGGGGGCGCTGAACTTTCTGCGGCTTCAGGGATGACAGTTTGAGAGGAGGATTCAGGGGCGGAGTCACGCTTACTTGGAGTTTCATGAGCATGATGTCCCCTGCACCTGCTGAGAAGTCTGCTGTATTTGGACTCTCAGCCCTTTCCTTGGAAACGGTTTGTTTGTTTGTTTGTTTTAATGTTTGCCTCTCCTTTTGTGAAATCGCTAGGTTCTTTTGTTTATCCCCAACTTTCCATCTGCTTTCATGCTGTCCTGTCTTCATCTGTTTGTTGAACCCATATGGGCCCTGTCGGTTTAGGGGAAAAAGTGGGTTTAACCACCTCCCCCTTCATTCTGCACATTCTTGCCTTCTGAACTCTTGATGCGTTAGACTTGGATTTTGATGTGCTCGTTTTCTTTTCAGATGTCCGTCTCTCTCTCTCTTTGTTCTAGGAGATGTTTAAGGTTTTACCTTTGATGTTTTCTGCTGTAGACCATTTTGCTTGTTGTTGAATACCTGGCACACACTTTTTTTTTTCTTTTTCTGTTTTTGATCCTTCCCTCTCTATTAAGACATTCTGCTTCTTTCTTTTCTTTCTGAAAATTCTAAAAAAAGAAAAAATTATATATCGCTGCCCTTCTGTTATTTTTCTTCTCTCTCTCTCTCTTCATGTCCCCCCTCCCTCTCCCTCCATCTGCCCCCGCACCCCGCCCCGCATCCCTTACTCACAGGTCCTAGCCCTCTGTATTTCTCTCCCGTAACAGTCCTGTGGTGAGGCTTTCTCTCTCCCTCTTGTGCTGACGTCCCCCTCCAGTGCCTTGCAATCCTCTGTTCCGGCATCAAGACGCTCATTAGACAGTCTCCGGGCTGAGACAGGATTCTTCAGCAGTTCTGTGACTTGCTAGTTTCCCCCGGAATCATCTATTTCTCCCCTGGGTCCTGTTATCAGACGCATGTGTATCAAGGGCGGGCCAGCCCGTGTGCCCAGCACAGCAGAGAAGGGCCCCGGGGTGCGGGGTCTCAGAGCCCCCCATTCCAACAGCCTCGGGTTCTCCCATGCCAGCCTCTACGGGGGAAGCCTCCTTCCTGGCCTTCACTAGCAGCGGGGGAGGCAACCGGGTGAACGCGCGGACTTGGTCCACGCGTCTCACTGCAGGCATCTGTTTGCTGTCCTCAGACTGACAGCTAGACAGCCGTAGATAAAGGAACGGACACAGTGCCGTGCTATTAGCAGCAGAAAGTTGAAGCAAGGCAATGGAAATATGGAGGAAAATTATTGGAAATGTTTACACATGCCTATGGTTACCTGGGTGTTGTTTTTGCTTTGGCTCCATCCCTTCATTCTTTCTGGAGTTATTTCTCCACTGATCTCCAGTAGCATATTGGGCACCTACTGACCTGGGGAGTTCCTCTTTCAGTATCCTACCATTTTGTCTTTTCATACTGTTCATGGGGTTCTCAAGGCAAGAATACTGAAGTGGTTTGCCATTCCCTTCTCCAGTGGACCAGATTCTGTCAGACCTCTCCACCATGACCCTCCCATCTTGGGTGGCCCCACAGGGCATGGCTTAGTTTCATTGAGTTAGACACAGCTGTGGTCCTAGTGTGATCTGATGATGGGAGGGATGGGGGCAGGAGGAAAAGGGGACGACAGAGGATGAAATGGCTGGATGGCATCACCGACTTGATGGACATGAGTCTGAGTGAACTCTGGGAGTTGGTGATGGACAGGGAGGCCTGGCATGCTGTGATTCATGGGGTCGCAAAGAGTCGGACACGACTGAGCGACTGAACTGAACTGAACTGAACTGATGGTTACCTGGTGGCTCAGATGGTAAAGCATCTGCCTGCAATGAGAGAGACCTGGCTTCAATCCCTGGGTCAGGAAGATGCCCTGGAGAAGGAAATGGCAACCTACTCCAGTACTCTTGCCTGGAAAAGCCCATGGATGGAGTAGCCTGGTAGGCTACAGTCCATGGGGTCACAAAGGGTCGGACACAACTGAGCGACTTCACTTCACATGGTTAAATCAGTTCTGTATTGAGAAGAAAAGAAATGACCCAGACGGTCCTGACTTCAAAAGTCCCTTGTCAACCAGAGCAGCTGGTCACTCTGCCTTCTCCCCCTGCTGTGTGACTTGTACGAGCTGAATCATGGTGGAAAACACCTCTTGTAAATGCCTATAACCAGTGGTGTTCACCACTACGTCACTTTCCAAAGAGGAGTGGAAATGCCCAAGGAACCCAGGCGCAGTGTCACTGAGGGGATGTTAGTGGTTGGGGAGTTGTATGGGGTCCCCAGAGCTGAGGCTGGAAGGCTCCTCTCGATCCCATCTGCTTTCCCAGTGTTGATGTGACTGTCCTGACAGGAGTCGACCTCAATTATATGAGCTTCAGGCCCCACCAAACCTCGATCTCCCCGACGATGGTGATGATGATAATGATAAAATCATACTACCTGGCAAGAGTCTAGTGCTCGCTGAAATGAGGGATTAAGTCATCAGTCCTCAGAACAGCCTTGGTTATTATCTGGATACTGTTACCAACCCCGGGGTTTAGATGTGCAGAACTGAGGCAGATGGGCTGTGGAGAGTATACACAGGAAAATGATCAAGGAAGCACTCGGCCAACCAGACAGCTGTTGCACATAAGTGAGTCCGTGTGAAACCGTGTGCACACCTCCTTGTCTTCACTGGTCTTCTGTGTGTGTGTGACATAGAAATTAGAAGTCCCGTAGGTTCCAATCTGCCCAGAGCAGCTCCGGTCCATCCAGCCATCCAGTCGCTGCTGTCTCACTATAAGCCATGCTGCTCTTTTACCCTCCAAAAGGTCCTAGTTTGGATGGCCAACTGTTTGGTTGATCAGCATATAACCCTTGCTCTCTAGATAATCATTTGGGAAAATTTGTTGTAGGACCTTGTCAGACACATTTCTAATAACAGTCACATGGTATTTTTCAATTAAAATGCAATGAAGTTTGTGTTTTCAGTAAAATCTTATTCATACAGCAGAGAAAGTTTTTCGTACTTTCAGTTCAGTCCAGTCGCTCAGTCATGTCCAGGTCTTTTTTGTGACCCCATGGACTGCAGCACGCCAGGCTTCCCTGTCCATCACCAACTCCCGGAGCTGGCTCAAACTCATGTCCATCGAGTCAGTGATGCCATCCGAACATCTGGTCCTCCTTCCCTCAATCTTTCTCAGCATCAGGGTCTTTTCCCATGAGTCAGTTCTTGGCATCGGGTGGCCCAAGTACTGGAGCTTCAGCACCAGTCCTGAGCACTGGAATCACACACAGATCCTAGTCCCCTTGAACAGGATGAAAGTGAAAGCATCAATTCTTGGCGCTCAGCTCTCTTTATGGTCCAACTCTCACACTCTTGTCTCACACCAGGGACAGGGAACGTATATCTGTGGCTGTAATTGCTTGACCGGCTCTCGTGCTGGTACCTGTTTCACTGGCTTGTCCTTCTGTGCCAGGATCTCACTGTGTGATGCCTGTAGCATTTCACAGACCAGTTGTCTTTCTTAAAACTTTCCTGTTTCTTCTTGAATCCTTTTTTCTGGGTGAATTCATGTTGTCAAGCTAAAGAATATAAAAGAATTCTTTTGACATTTCAGCTGAGGTTATTTTCCATTACTAGGTTACTTTAGACCTAATTAGTTGATAATTGAAATATTGAAAATATAGAAGCTACCTACCAGAAAGCAAGGTTTTTTCCCTTCATCATTCCATTTAGTCATTGGGTTCTTCAAGAATAGTTCATAGATTTATTTCCATAAGTAAATATATTTTATTTTTCCTGAATATTTCATAATTTTATGCCATTATATTTTACTTATTCTTTCCTACAATGAAATAATGACTTCATAACCTGACACTAAAATTTTATATTTTTAAATTTTTCAGTAGTAAACATATATTTTAATATTACATTAATAAACTGATGGTGATAATGCTGACTTCCTTTTCTACTGTTTATAGCTATTGTTCACCTCCACCCCCACTTCAATTTCAATGGCACATGCTTTCTGAATAATACTAGAACATGTTCTTTCTTTTTTCCTGATCCCTGTGGGTCTGTATCCACATTTTCACAAGTAAGCTCTGGTTCTTCACTTGATGAAGGCTGTCTGTTGCATTTCTATTAGTTTGTCTTTTGGAAACGCCACTTGTTTCTGTTGTCTCGGGAGATACCGAACTTTAGCCAGTGCCTTTTCTTCCTGCCATAGCGGTTTTATGGCAGACATGGAGGGGTTTAAGAAAAGAGGCTGACGAATCCGTTTTATGAAATGTGTGAGCTTCTGCACACAGCACATGGCAGAGCTGACTTCCCATCCCCACCCCACCTCCAAGGAAGCCCAGAGGACATGGTCACCTTAGGATTTATAGCCGTAGTATCTCAGTGACTATCCCTTGGATCAAGAATATTGGCCCTCTCTACACACACAGGTCTGTGGGCTTTACAGGCAAAAGATGGAGATTCCCAGGGACCAAGGGACCACACTCTATGAGTGTTGACTGAAGTTCTGAGGGTTGATGGAAGTGACGTCGTGTCAGCCCCCGAGGCACTGGAGGACACTTGAACTAGGACGCATTTTCATCACTCAAACAAGTGAACACTTGTGATGTTAAATTTGTGAAGGAAAGAAAAACACGTCTCATTCTCCAGCCTGAGATTAATGAGGCCTGGGATCCCTGCTCTCCTCTCGTGATCCCTGCGCTCCCATCATTCACTCCAGCCATCGCTGTGTAGGCTTTAAGTGTACAGATTTCTTTGTGATCTTCATACATTTCATAACACTAGTCTGCGACTTCATCTGTGTGCTGCTTCTAGCAGATGAACTCTTGTGATTATTTCGTCTGTTTGCTTCCTGTTTTTATTCAATGTTTCTCTACTGTTGAAAGTGAAAGTCGCTCAGCCGTGTCCGACTCTTTGTGAGTCCTCGGACTATACCGCCCATGGAATTCTCCAGACCAGAGTACTGGAGTGGGTGGCCTTTCCCTTCTCCAGGGGATCTTCCCAACCCGGGGATCAACCCAGGTCTCCCGCATTGTGGGCGGATTCTTTACTGGCTGAGCCACAAGGGAAGTTACTTTTCTAATTTTTGACTTATGCCTTTTCACCCCTCTTTTTATTTAGGAAACATACAGTATATTTCTCAGTTTACTTTAGATGCCTGTACTGTTTAAAATCATATACTTAGGTTATTCTTTTTTGACTTATCAACTTCACAAAGTTATTTGTATATATATTTATATAATTCTATATATATAAATCCATATAATTACATAAATCCATATAATTAAACCCTATTTGGCAAAATAAGGTGATTAGTACATTTCTACTTCTTTCATTCTCTGCTATTCACACTTCAGTTCAGGCTTTAACCTTTGTTATAATTGCTTGCAGGTCTCTCATTTCCATTTGGCTTTAGTGTTATTATTATTTTTTATATCATGTGTCTCTGTCAGTTCAATAATTATAGAATGTTAATTTTGTGTTACAATTGTGGCCACAGTTGTTTAAGTGAAACTGTCTGTTTAAATGGATCTATTGGCAACTCATTGGAAGAGACCCTGATGCTGGGAAAGATTGAAGACAGGAGGAGAGGGGGATGACGAAGGATGAAATGGTTGGATGGCATCACCAACTCAATGGACATGAGTTGGAACAAACTCAGAGATAATGGGGGACAGGGAAGCCTGGCGTGCCGCAGCCCATGTGGACACAAAGACTCGGACACGACTGAGTGACTGAACGAAGTGGCCTCACCAGTCTTTTCTTTATACAGGAGCTTTCTCATTCTTGAGTTTAACAGTTTAAATGTTCTCCTGGTCAGGAAAACTCCTGAGCAGGAGTATGTCTTAAGAGAGTTTTCAATTAGGATAATTTAATCATGAATTTCCTTTTTAAAAAGTGTGTGCTCAGTCATGTCCGACTCTTCACAACCCCATTGACTGTAACCCACTGGGTTCCTCTGTTCATGGAATTTACCGGGCCAGAACACTGGAGTGGGTTGCATTTCCTACCCCATGGGATCTTCCTGAGCCAGGGACTGAACCCACATCTACTGTATCTCCTGCACTGGCAGGTGTATCTTTACCAACCAAGCCACCTGGGAAGCCAAACTCCTTACCCATCTGGGAGCTCCCTTCTGTCGCTTCTCTCCTAGCTGCCTTTCACATCCTTCTGTCATCGTACCTCTTCCTTGCTTCTAAGTTCCCTGACAGTGTACCTCTATTTTGTAAAATTGTTTCTGATGAGCAAATCTTCTTTCAGAATACTTCATTTTCTCTGAATGCTGTGTATCTCTTCTACACGTGCATTTGATGGAAAGAAGGTTGTCTGCAATCCTCACCTAGTTTCCATACAAAGTTCCTTTTTCTCAGCTCATTTCTGACCAAGGAATTTGCGTCAAAGTCCTTTACATCCCCAAGTGGAGCTGATCTCCTTCGGCCTGGCCTTGCTCCTATGGTGTGCTTTTCCCAAGTGCTTTATGGAGCAAATATGGATGATGTATAATGTGAGTAATCCCTCCGCTTTGATTCTTTTCATATGTTCACAACTTCTCAGCCATTTATTTGCTTTGGAGAAAAGGAATCTCTGTGCTACCTTACTCGCACCGTCTCTCCCAAAATCTCCACTACGATTCTTTTTTTTTAATTAACCAAGAAATGTTTCAGGAAAATGTGCCTTTTTATCAAGTTTTCAAAGAGTTTTCATACTCATCAAATGGTTGGGTAGCCTACCTGTGGTTATCAAAGTCATTAACTCAAAATCCAGTCTATCGATTGATGACAGAACCTGCCTGCCAGGGCAGGAGGCAGAAGAGATTAGCCCCTCCCCTGGTGAAGGGCATGGCAGCCCACTCCAGTATTCTTGCTTGGAGACTCCCATGGACAGGGAGCCTGGCAGGCTATAGTCCACGGGTTTGCGAAGAGTCAGACACAACTGAGTGACTGATCAGGCACACAACGTAAGGCAGTGTTACTACCCTGACTGCAGCAAAGATGTTTGTGAAGGGTTTCTCCAGAATGGGTGGGCCTTCCTGGTGGCTCAGATAGTAAAGAATCTGCCTGCAGTGCAGGAGACCTGGGTTCGATCCCTGGGTTGGGAAGATTCTCCAGCAAAGGGAAAGGCTACCCACTCCAGTATTCTGGCCTGAAGAATTCCATGGACTATACAGTCCATGGGGTCTCAAAGAGTCGGACACAACTGAGCGACTTTCACTTCACTTCTTCTCCAGAATGGGTAGCTAACCACACTGTCACCTGTGTTTGTAACATCCTTCCGGATGGCCTCGGAATCGCGGCTGTCAGCCGCAACTCTGGGATCCTGGCTCCACCATGTGCCCCCACATGTTCTCAACACATAAGCTAGTATTTCTGCACCTCAATTTCTCCTCTCTGAAGTGGGCATGATAAGCACACCTGCAATATAAATTTGTTGTGAGAACTAAAGAGTTAATATAGCTAAAGCTCCCCATTGAACACTAGCTATCGTAGACCCAGGTTGAACCCCTGCGTGGGGAAGATCCCCTGGAGGAGGAAATGGCAACCCACTCCAGTATTCTTGCCAGGAGAATCCCACAGTCAGAGGAGCCTGGTGGGCTGCAGTCCATGGGATCGCAAAGAGTCGGACACAACTTAGCAACAAAACCACCGCCCCATCATCACTAGTATTGTCGGAACCCAGTGGACTAGAGGGATTTGGGCATTGGATTCATTAGCCCAGATCATCTGGCTATGGATTGCTCAGGACTTGGAGAATGTATTGGTTTCTCTAGGACAGTGAAAACTCGCACAGCCTGTCAGATGTCACTCCACGCCTGTTAGAGGGGATGTGCAGTGAGCCGTACTGACCTCAGCACTTTTTGATGCCTTTATTTGCTGTTCCTCTGGAGGCCCTTTATTTAGTTCAAAGAAACAGATTTTCCACTGGTTTCCATCCGATGTCTGTGGACATGAAGGCAATTCTCTCATGGCTCCTTGTGCAAATGTAGACCTTACATCATGCAGGCAGTTAAAGAAAGACATCATCGTACTGTCTAAACTGCCCAGACATCGTTTCCATGTTCTCCGTATGATATTTTGGAATAAATTATCATAAATGCTACACTGCTTGGCTGCTATCCCAATTTGAGTCATTTAAACCGGCCGAGTTAGAGAATGAAGTCTTCACATGTGGGGCTTCTCTCTGCCTCAACCGGTTGTAAGAATACTGGGCATATGAGAAAGCTTTTAAGAAAATAGAGGGCCTTCTTTTGTCTATATAGATAATGCAAGTACCACTGAATTATTCGGCTCTTTTGCAGTACAGGCTGATGAAGCATGGCAGCTGTAATACAGCAAATATCACTAAACGTGATACCAGGACGGCACGAACACGTTTTGGTCTTTGAGCATCAACATTTTTAAGAGCAGCAGACAAATAGAGGGGCTTCCCTGGCAGCTCAGTGATAAAGAATCCTCCTGCCAATGCAGAAGACATGGATTTAGTGCCAGGATTGGGAAGATCCCCTGGAGAAGGAAGTGGCAACCCACTCCAGCATTCTTGCCCAGGAAATCATGTGGACAGAGGAGCCTGGTGGGCTGCAGTTCATGGGGCCACGAAAGAGTCGGACACGACTCAGTGGCTAAACAGCAACAGATGGATATAACACTTATTATGTGGATCCTCTGATGAGTTTTGTAATGTTTCCTATGAAGCTTTAGAGTGGGAAAGTGATTCCAAGAAATAAAACAGCATTTAACTAAATAATTACTTAGTAACTAAATAACCAGCAGTATTTGTTACTTAACTAAATACTCCTTAAAGTGTTACAACCTTTCAGTTTTTACAAATACATGAAACCCAGATGATGGGACGCAGTTCAACCCATGGGCACCTAAGACTCGGTAAGAAAATAAGAAAGAGGTGATCTTCAGTGTCTTGAAGAAGAATGAGTGCGACCTGAGAAGGTGGTTTCCTGGGGACAGGAGCCAGGAGGTCACGTAAATATTGTTCTACATACTCTTACGTGTTCACTTCCTGGATCCGATTAATCTCCTCAAAGCACTGCAGTGAGAAGTCTGTTTCCTGCGGAGAATGGAACCGTGCCCGCCCTACGGAGAAAGAAGACCCCCGCATCAAATGTTGCCCACATGTTCTCGGCAGGCACTCAGCCTAAAAGCCTCCCGTGGTCAGAAGACTCATCTTGGCGTGGGGTGCCTTCACACCTGGACCTCAGTCTGGAAGCTGTTTGACAGCTTAACACATCAAACTTGAAGATTCTTTGAAATCACTGTGAAAAGTCAGACCCTGCCGTCATTTTGTGGAAACCACAGTAAATATTCGTGGGTCTGCTATCATTTCTGTCCTTTACTGTTAAATTCTTTATCCCAAACCTCTATGTAGGTTTATGCTTCATATTCCTGGAGGTCAGTCAGTTGTCATTACTGCTTTCATAATTTTTTTTTTTTAAGGAAGGAGTTGAGATTACCAGGTTAGTGTAGTAGTGTGGCTCAGTGGTAAAGAATCTGCCTGCCAAGCAGGAGATGCAGGTTTAATCCCTCTTTTGGGAAGGTCCCCTGGAGAAGGAAATGGCAACCCACTCCAGTATTCTTGCCTGGATATTCCAGGACAGAGGAACCCGGCGGCCTACAACCCACAAAGAGTCAGACACAACTTAGAAACTGAACAGCAAGCACCCCCGCCACTCAGGAAGCTCTGTGGCTCCATCGTGGACTGAGGCTGTGTGACCTACGACTGTGATGCTCTCACTGTCTCTTACTATCTTCCAGCGAAGAGTGTGACCGAAACCCTGAGCAGGATATTGCCGCTGATTTCATCTACGGCGTCACTTGGATTGCAGATTTGCTGTGTGTGCAATATGACTTCGATCTGCTTCTTTGGTTTCTCTCCTAAAACCCATTAGATTTATATCCATTCCTGGCAGCCCTGGTACTTAAAACCCTCTGATGATGGCCCTAAGTGACTGATCCGCCTTGGCCCAGACGCATCCAGGCCCTCGTCCTGGCCCAGGGCAGAATCCCTGGGTACTGAATGGCTGTGGTCAGGCTCAAACCACCCAGATGTGCTGGCCGAGGCCACCTGGAAAGCATTCTCAGGAAACTGACTCGAATGTCTGCAGAAGATCATTGCAAAGTATTTATTTGGGAGTGAAGATCCAACAAACCCAACAGCAAAAATACCAGAAAGGCCCGTAACTGCAGGAGCGATGCCATCATTTTTAAAATCCTCCTCATAAACGGAAGAAGCCGCGGTGCAGACAGCTCAACTTCTGTGTTAGAACAAGAAACTGACATTCCTTCCGAGGAAAACAGGGATCCGAAGAAAGTGAGTCTCCGCGAAGTTCCTAGTGAATCTTCCATGGCTTAAATCACATTTTGCACCTTGAGAGATGAATTAAGCCTTCTCCTCTGGGAAGGTCATCCATTTAAAAAAAAGAAAACTGAACCTGAGCCAGTTTTGAAATGTTTAAATTCCTTTTAGATGCATAGGCTTTCCCCTAGGACATCACTAAGCAGGTTTTCCTGAGAGGCAGGAAGAGATATGTCAGATGTTACAGAAAATCTGGATCTAGTAATGACTGAGGAGAAAACCATTTGGGAAGAGCATGGGCCTAACTGAGCATTTTGTGTTATTGCTGTTGCTCAGTCCCTCAGTCGTGTCTGACTCTGCAGCCCCATGGACTGCAGCACGCCAGGCTTCCCTGTCCATCACCAACTCCCAGAACTTGCTCAAACTCATGTCCATCGAGTCAGTGATGCCATCCAACCATCTGATCCTCGGTCACCCCCTTCTCCTTATGCCCTCAATCTTTCACAGCATCAGGGACTTGTCCAGTAAGTCGATTCTTCTCATCAGGTGACCAAAGGACTGGAGCTTCAGCTTCAGCAGCAGTCCCTCCGTGAATATTCAGGGTTGATTTCCACTAGGATTGACTGATTTGATCTCCTTATTGTCCAGTGGACTCTCAAGAGTCTTCTCTGGCACCACAGTTTGAAAGCATCAATTCTTCAGCACTCAGCCTTCTTTAGGGTCCAGCTCTCACATCTGTCCATGACTACTGGAGAAACCGTAGCACTGATTGGGTACTGAGTCATTATGGACTTTTGTAAAAAGTGCTCTGTATGGTGATGATCTATAAAGTAGAAATACACAGCGTTTACCTTGAATAGTGAATTCCACACTTACACGTACGTGAAAGCAATACACATAAAATTTTTCACGACCCACTTAAGATTAGTGCCCCTCCCCCAGATATATGCCTTTATCCTGGGCTGGGTTAGAGCTAAGCCACACTGAATAACGGCCTCTTTTGATTCCCCAGCTGAAAGGCCACCTTGCAGAGGCCTGGGCTCACTGAGCAGCAGGACTCAGGGCAGCTGAGAGCACAGCTCGGCCCCGTTCCCTCTGGCCCTGCTGCTTCCCGGCTGTGTGGCCTTGACTGTCCAGAGCCTGCAGGGCTGCGTCCAGGCTCCACCATCTCCAGGCCTCGGTTTCCTCATCTGTAAAATGAGATTTCTGACGACACCTCCCTGGGATTGTTAGACGGATGGGTGTGTGAGTGGATTAATCCACACAAGCATTTGGAAGAGCACAAAGTGAGCAACATGTAAGCATAGAAAGGGAGCCAGGGAGTGCCCCGCCTGCAGGCTGGACCCTGGATAGGGCTCAAACCCTGGCCCATGCTGCTGCGGGGCCTTCCTGAGCTCACCCGTGTCCTCCAGGAGCCGGAATGAGGACCAGCCCCCAGCTCGCAGGACCGCAGGGCAGTCAGGAGCTCTCAGCTGTCCGGGCTCTCAGAGCCCAGCCTGGCTATCCCTTCCAGGAGCCCACGATCTGCCTCCTGCCCCCGTGTACTGTACCACATGCTCTGGGTTTGATTCTCTTATTAGCGACTCTTTTTTGTAGGAACTTCAAGATACGTTGTATGCGGCCGGCTGTTCTTGTTGTCGCTGTTGTGTTGTTGACATCTGTCCCCCATGATGAGGCAGTGTGCCCACCCGCTCCTCCCAGTAATCTGCTTTGGTTGCACTCAGGCTGGGTCTAAACCCTGACACACTGACCTTATAGAGCCATCCTGGTTGTTGTACAAATACCAGCGCTTCCTGGTGTCTGCAGCTGTGTTCGGTCCTCGCCTTCCTAAGTGGAACAGATAAGTCTGGGGCTGGCACACTGTGGCCTCAGGGCCACGTGCAGGCCACCTCCTGATTCTGCAAATAAAGTTTTATTGGGACACTCCCTGCCACTCTCTTACCTCCTGCCTCTGGCTGCATCCTCCCTGCCACAGTGAGGTGGGCACACACGCAATCGTGTAGCCACCGGCCTAAAATGCCTACTGTCTGCTCTCTGGCCCTCTAGGGAAATGCTGACCAATCCTCGGCTAGATGAAAGCTTTTTTCTTCTTTTCAGAAAAAGTGTCTGAATAGAAAATGTCATCTCTTTATCTGTCAGCCTTTTGGGGGGAAAAATAAGCCTTCATGTTACTGCAGCAGCTTAATCCATGCGTGTGTCCTAAGTCGCTTCAGTTGTGTCCGAGTCTTTGCGACCCTGTGGACTGTAGCCCACCAGGCTCCTCTGTCCAAGGGATTCTCCAGGCAAGAATGCTGGAGTGGGTTGCCGTTTCCTTCTCCAAGCAGAATCCAATAGTTGAGAGAATCAACCCTTACGCGTTCAGGGCTTCTGTTGTGAGCTTGTGAGTGTCTCTTAGAGTGAGTTAAAGGGTGTATTTACACACACGCTGCTCAGCGATTTGGGTACATGTTCCCTCATCCTTTCTCAATTAGGGAAATGGCATATCTTCAGGATAGGAAAGTTTCTCTAAATCAACAAGGAAATCCCATGTGGAATCCACAGATCCACATAGCATGGAAGCTCTTGTTCATACAACTGGATTGTCCATAAAGCGTATCATTTCCTCACCTGCTATCAAAATGTGTAAGTGTTGTGGAGAGCGTAATGCCATTTTCTCTGGAAATGGTGGGAGAAGGAGCCTTTGCCCTTCGGGAACGTTCCTTAATAAGCTGTTGCCTGAGAGCAGGTCAAGAAACCTCAAGAGTCTTCTTATTCCCATAACTAAAAAAGCTTTAGCATCGTCTCTTAGGGGTTCTCAAAGTATCTCATTCCCCTTTCTTTTTGAAAGACAGACTTTTTTTTTTTTTACTTCTTTTTTTCTCTGTTGTTGTTTGATCCCTAAGTCATGTCTGACTCTTTGCGACCCCATGGACTGCAGCACGCCAGGCCTCCTTGTCCATCACCAACTCCCAGGGCTTACTCAAATTCATGTCCATTGAGCCGGTGATGCCATCCGACCATCTCATCCTCTGTCAGCCCCTTCTCCTCCCACCTTCGATCTTTCCCAGCATCAGAGTATTTTGAAATGAGTCAATTCTTTGCAGCAGGTGGCCAAAGTATTGGAGTTTCAGCTTCAGCATGAGTCCTTCCAATGAATATTCAGGGCTGGTTTCCTTTCTTCTCCTTTTACCTTTATTCTTTCCTAGCATCAGGGTCTTTTCCAGGGTCTTTTAAATTTTTTTGGAGGATAATTGCTTTACAATGTTGCACTCGTTTCGAGGTGGATCTAACCCTTCACAGTGTAGACCGTGTTCCTTCACCAACAACATCTATGTCTGGTCTGTGCTCAGGTGAGAAACACCTGGACAGATGGGAAAATCTGCCCAGGGCCTTTCCTGTATCTCTAATCCAGCTGAGTATAGTTGAGATAGTCTCCATGTTTCTTTTCTCCAGATGTAAATAAATATGTTAGGTCACCATTGCTTTCCATATTCCCTCATTCTTCCCCCAGCACCATTTTTAGAACTTAGTTCTAAAGTTTCTCAGTAATTCTTTTCTGAGTGGAGAATTACATGCATTCAGCAGCATGATCTCTTGAGCACATGATCTTTACCCATAATTAGAAAATCACTTAGAAGTAATGCAACAAAATTAATGGGCACGTGTTGGTGGGATTTTTTCACTTTTTAAAAATTCATATTTACTAGTTATGTCCCTATCAGCTCTTCACTGACTGTCAAAAAGCACATATGAAATGCAATTGATGCAATAAGGAAACATGGCTTTCCTTCTTTGCTTGTATGTTGAGTAGATAGACAGAGAAGCTGTTTTTATAGAGCCAGCGGACTGCATGTGAGTGACCTCACCTGCCAGGTGAGGGCTGAGGAGGAGGAGAGGGAAGGTGGAGGATGGAGTGGAGGAGTTACCCTGCACTAGGATGAGGCTCAGTACTCTGCACCGAGTACTCTGCAGCGAGTACTCTGCACCTAGTACCCTGCACCTAGTACTTTACCAAATCGTAAATATCTGAGGAGGAAGGCAAGGAGCCCACTGTGCCTGTGTGTGTGTGTGTGGAGAGATTTTAAGAAATCGACCCAGGTAATTGTGGAGGCTGGCAGGTCCAAAATCTGGAAATCCAGGGAAGGGTCAGTGCCATGGTTCAAGTTCAAAGGCTGTCTGCTGGTGGAATATTTTCTTCTGGGGAACCTCAGTATTTTTCTATTAAGGCCTTCAGCTGATTGAGTGAGGCACACCCACGTTATGGGGGACAATCTGCTTCGCTTAGAACCTCCTGAGTTAGTGCTAACCTCATCTTAAAAAAAAAAAAAAAAACCCTCCTCAGAAACACCTGGGCTGATATTCGAGCAAATATCTGGGTACCATGACCCAGTCAAGTTGACGCATAGAATGAGCCGCCATCCACCTGGATTTGGTCAGAGGGGTTTCCCATGTGGTGTTAATGGTAAAGAACCCGNAAAAAAAAAAAAAAAACCCTCCTCAGAAACACCTGGGCTGATATTCGAGCAAATATCTGGGTACCATGACCCAGTCAAGTTGACGCATAGAATGAGCCGCCATCCACCTGGATTTGGTCAGAGGGGTTTCCCATGTGGTGTTAATGGTAAAGAACCCGCCTGCCAACGCAGGCGATGTAAGAGATGTGGGTTTGATCCCTGGCTGTGGAAGATCCCCTGGAGGAGGGCATGGCAGCCCACTCCAATATTCTTCCTGGAGAATCCCATGGACAGAGGAGCCTGGCGGGCTACAGGCCATGGGGTCACAAAGAGTCGGACACGACTGAAGCGACTTAGCACACACGCACACACACTCAGGAAGGGGCAGCTTTGCTGGGGAATCGGGAAATAGAATCTGTGACTGGGGAAGACATGGGAGGAGCTAGGGGACAGAAACCGGGGGGGTTCCGCCCCCTGGAGTGGGCGCCCAGGGCAGAGGGGGCACAATGGGGCAGTGGGGAGTGCTGGCTCTGAGTTCCCATCACACTCCAGGTGGGAGTGCCATGTGATGGAGACACGGAGGTCTCTACAGGTGAGATGCTTATGGGGGGAGTCAGGGTTCTCAGCAGACAGAGGATGGGAGTGACCCTCATTTGGTCCACTGATGAAAATGGTAAATTAAGGGAAACTCCTTTAAAAGTACATAAATACACATATGCCTTGAACCTGTCTTTTCACTAAAAATACAGAAATGTTCATCCATTTGCTAACTCCTTCAGTTATAACCAAAGCTTATTTGGGTAGGAATCTGCCCATTAAAGATCTAAGTTGATTATTTGCATAAAATATGCCCACACCTATGAAGTTCTGTTTAAGTTTCTTGAAGGAAAAGACTTGAAACCTGTGCCATTCACCCGGTGCAAAATCATCTAAATCTTTCATGTTTTCTCCAGACTTTATTTTTCTCTGAGCCACACCTAAGCTGAGAGCAGTTCCATTTAATGACTGAGTCATCCCAGAGATTCAACTCAGTGTTCATAGAAACAGCCTTCTCCTTTTCCAAGCTCGTGTTTCATCCAGCGGCACCAAGCCTCATTATATTACATAATTCCGATCCCAAGTTCAGCTGGCAGAGGCAGCCCTGAGGGCGGGCTCCACTGGTTCCTGTGCGGCCAGGCATCACTGGGTGTCAGGGAAGGATGCTGACAGCCTGGGGCACGGCCGGCCCTTCACCCCACCCGGCGCTCAGCGTGGCGTAGGCAGCAGCCCGGCTGTTTTGCCAAGACAGAAAAGACGTCCAAGAATCTGACGGGTCAGTTCAGAACAGAGCGGGGAGCTGCTCCCAAGGCTGGAAATGCATCAGTGAGAGGGAGGCACCCATGCAGAGGGCGTCTCGTGTTCAGAGAAGAACAGAACCGACGGCGAGCATCCCCAGGACAGACGCTGATGGAGGAGGTGCCCACTGTTGTGTTCTCTTGGGGGACAGTGCTGGAGTCTCATGTCAGAAGTTATATTGGTCTTGCCCAGTGAAGAACCAGCTGTCTACTGAGGGGCGGAGTGGTAGAACATATGTGACCTAAGCGGCGTCCCCAGCTGTGAATACAGCTGTTGTCACCAGCTTCCACCCTGTCAGATACAGACTGGCACTTGCCACATAGCTCTCAGCTCAGTTCAGTCCAGTTGCTCAATCATGTCTGACCCTTTGTGACCCCATGGACTGCAGCAGCCAGGCTTCCCTGTCCATTGCCAGCTCCCAGAGTTTACTCAAACTCATGTCCATTGAGTCGGTGATGCCATCCAACCATCTCATCCTCT
>SJYA01007998.1:0-17364 GCA_006410615.1 Neotragus moschatus | reverse complement strand
CATGCTGCAATTCATGGGGTCGCAAAGAGTCAAACATGACTGAGTGACTGAACTGAACTGAACTGAACTGAAGAGAAGTTTAGGTATAAACTTCATGCTGGGCTCAAAGATTTATAAAACCAGACAAGAACTTTTAGTCACTATGTTTTTCTCAGCAAAAGCTTGATTTTTATAAGATTGAATAAAATTAATGAATCTATGGATTTGTGCTGTAGAAAACCTCTTATTTGATATAAAGAGTCACTCATCAGTTTCACTAAGGCAAATTAGAGTCAATACATAAATCCATCTGTTCTTGATAAAAATTCTAAATTTTGAAAATGACCACATTTCTTTCAATCAACTTGACAGCTTATTAAAGATAAGACAACACAATTCATGGATTTAACAAGGTGAAATGATTTAACAATGAAATGCTCAGAATACATTTCAGGTACCAAAATATGACCAATGGCATATTTGGATACCATACTTCCTAAACTAAAAATCATCCTCTAGCTTGTGGGAATGCCTTTGGTAAGTGTAAATGCCATCAATCCCCAAATTTTGGAAATAATTAAAGAAAATGTAACATGGCCTATTATCATTATTAATTGTAGCAGCTAAATTTAAAAACATTCAGGTGAGCCAGAATGCATGGCCAGTGGGCATTTCTAGCAGTAGTCTAAACAACTTTAATGTTTAATGCAATATTTTAATGTGTATTTTATAAGGTATATACATATATTGAAATATCAATATTCATGTAATCCTGTACAGTTTCCAAAGCACTTTTTCATAACTTGTTTGCCCCTCACAACAAATCCATTGAAATAGAGTTGCCATCCCAGTTTTGCAATTTAATAACATGATTAGGAAGATGTGACATGGGGACTCAAACACTGATCCTCCATTTTCTAACTCCCCAAGCCAAACTTTTTCCACCGAATCATTCTGAATCTCTACAGATATGATATGTAGAGCTCTGTCTGTACTCATATATAAATATATCTGTAAATAACTTGGATCCCCAGATACTTAGGAAGCCTTCAACAGTGAAAACAGAAACCACAAGGTACTATACCACTGTGTGATGTGGAAAACCCACCATCATGTTTTTGTTATCGTTCAGTAACTAAGTTGTGTCCGACTCTTTGCGACCCCATGAATGCCAGGCTTCCCTGTTCTTCACTATCTCTCTGAGTTTGCTCAAACTCATGTCCATTGAGTCAGTGATGCCATCCAATTATCTCATCCTCGGTCACCCCTTCTCCTATTGCCTTCAATCTTCCCAGCATCAAGGTCTTTTCCAATGAGTTGGCTGTTCACATCACTGTAATGTGGCAAGGGGCAAATCACAGTAGATGTTTTTTGTAGAGAATGAACTTGTGAGTTTTATAAACCACCTAGAGATACTAGCTTATAAAGACTTCTTTATTTTTACCGTACAGAGATAGTACCAGAGAATAATGTGTCAGAGGACCACTTAAAATAAGAGATTTTAACCAGATGAACAGCATCAAACATGTTACAATAATAATCAGATCCTTAAATTGTTTTTTGTATTTATTTAATGAATATATATTGAGTGCCTACCCTTTGCCAAGTATTGTACTTGATGCAAGGAAAGAGCAGTAAATAAAAAGGACATAGGCTCACCTTCATGAATTACAGTCTACTGAGGGTGATAAATACTATTTTAAAAATAAAATCAATCCTGTAATTAGCAGTATGGGCAAAATATAAAGGGAAAGAGCTGTTTTCTATGTGATAAGATCTGAAAGGTACTTAATATAAACTGAAGGATTAGGAAAGCCCCCTTTGAAGAAATGATATTGATTCTGAAATTTAAAGAATGCATTATCAATCACTTTTCTCCTCCACTATCTTTTAATATTACATCTTTTATCTTACTTATGCAATATTAATAATAAATTGAAATGGATTTTGAAATACTGTAAAGAAGCTGCCAGATTATAGGGACAGATTGTATATGGGGATTAATGGTGTCATAGAATTGGAAGGTAAATTACCATTACTGCTATTCATATATCAGTCTATTATTGCTATATTCAATTTGTATAAAAACAACTCTAAGTTCTCAGTGATGTACAATCTCAAGGATTTATTTTCACAGATGAGAGTTGGCATATCTCTCATCCTTGGACCAATAGAGCTTTTTTTCGTCTTATAGCAATGATAAAGGTACAAGAGGGAATTCAGAAACATGGGAGGCCTCTTAAGTCCTGGTTGAGCTGGTCCTGGATATTATAACTTCTGCCCTGTTCCAATGCCAAAAGCAAGCCATGTGGCCAAACTCAAAGCCAAAGGACAGGGAAGTATACTGCACCCATTAAGAGGCCGCAGAAAGGATGTGGATGAAGAGAGAGGTGAAATGTTAGAGGCAGCACTTTATTCTACTGGAACTGCTATGGATTCTACTAACAGTTGTATCCCTGACAGAGGTATATGTCAACCATGTATCCAGTAACTGACTTCAATAAACTACTCACATGATTTTCTGAGTATGAATTCAGTGTATATTAAAAGGACCTCTGACTGGTTATAATAAATGACAAATTACAAATTGTTGTCAACAAGCCAGCTATTCTGTGCTTGATGTGAGAAACACAATGCCTAAACATGCTGCTCTTGTTATTCCACATGCAAAAAATATTGATTGAGCATGCTAAGAAATATCAAGCAATATGAGAGAAAGCATACAAATCTAAAATAGCAATCTCAATCTCACATCAGAAGCCTGGACAAATGAAATGTGTATCCAGTCCCCACTAGGCCAAGGATGATGTGACCAGCATGTGATTCAGAAATGTGGAAGTCATAATCTGTCTGAAAAGAAGCTGTGAGTATGCTGTGCTACCTAGTGATCCAGCTGTCTGAATCACAGTACTCCCAGAGCTCAGAGGAGGGAGAAGTTGTTCTGGAATGAAAGGTGTGCCTTATGGCATGATAGGATCTACATTGGCCAAGATCAAACTGGAGGGAGATCCTCGGAGAGGGAATGGTTTTAGAAAATCCTTGTAGACTTCCCTCTTGGTCCAGTGGTTGAGAATCTGCTTGCCAACACTGGGGACACAGGTCCAGGAAGATCCCACATGCCACGGGGCAACTCAGCCCATATGCCACAACTACTGAAGCCCACCACCCTAGAGCCCATTCTCTGCAACAAGAGAAGCCACCACAATGAGAAGCCTGCTCATCTCAACCAGAGAGTAGCCCCCACTCACCCCAACTAGAGAAAGGCCATGCACAGCAACAAAGGCTCTGCACAGCAGAGCCAAACATTAATTTAAAAAAAAAAAATGCTTATGATTAGGCTTGTACATAGCACATTTGGGAGACACACAGACTATGTAATGTAGTGTTTCTTAGGAATAACGATAGTAAACTAGCTAACCACATATAGTGGATACTGTGAGGCAGGTACGCATCTAATCTTTTATATACACCTCTATGTCAATTAGAAGACAGTGCTCTACTAAGTGTTTTTTGTTAGTTTATTTTATTGAAGTGTAGTTATTTTTTAATGTATTAATTTCTGCTGTACAGAAAAGTGATTCAGAGATATAAAACAGAGTTACTGATTTAAAGGCATCCCACTTCATTAAAGAGCAGAGAAACTCACTGAAAGAGTCATAAATTTTATAAATAAAGGAGAACTCCAAGCAAGAACTACCTTTTGCCACTTTATCTCTGTTCTACCCACTGAATTTATGGCTAAATATTGCAAAAACATATGTATCTAGGAAGAAGTAAAAGATCAATTTCAGAATTTTAAGTTTAAAAGTAGGGACTAGATTGATTTATCAGAGTCAGTTGATTATCAGATCTAGTATCTTTTCAGACTGTATAGAGACAAGAAAGCAACACAAATAATATAAATAACTTGAGCAAGAAGGGTGGCCTGTATCTCCTGACTAATCCTTATAAGCCGGACTGTCATGGCACAATGTAATCTGGTGACCTGAGCCTCTTTTGGGGTCATACTAAGCCATTTATATGTAAAAAATGAATGGTGAGGCAAGGAAATTATTGGCTGAAAATGATGGAGTTTCAGAGCTGGAAGTAGACACAGAAGCTATGAGATCTAGTAGTGTCCCCCTCCCAATCTGATAAAAGATAAATTGAAAGAAGAAAGATCAAATTCAAAGCCACGTTGAAAGAGCAGACACTGGCACCAGAAAAGTGATAAACAAGTGTCTGATTTCAAGGCCATTTCAATATTCAGAAACTATCTTCTAAAAACCCTTGAAAAGTGGAAATGTTCTAGACAGAAATGGATTCACATACTAGCTGTGTGACTTTGGGCAAATTGCTTGATTTTTGCCCAAATCCAGCTTCAGTATCCATAATTATAAAATAGCTATAATAAAAAGTACTTCATAGCATCCTTTTTAGGATTCAAAGAGATAATAAATGTAAAATTGTCTCTACTTAAGGCAAGGTCATTAACTGGTAGTCTTAAGGTAGTTATTTAGCCTGGAGAGTTTTTGTAAATTTTTTAGAATAACCTAAGATGATAAAAATCTGGATATTTCATCTACAATTTTAGGGTTTGGATTTTTCCTTGGAAATAAAACCTGGCAGTATAGGCTTTTCATTTCCCTTTAGCCACAATTAGGAACACATAAATAATAGCAAAGGAAAAAAGGAAAGATATAAGCATCTGAATGCAGAATTCCAAAGAATAGCAAGAAGAGATAAGAAAACCTTCTTCAGCGATCAATGCAAAGAAATAGAGGGAAAGAACAGAATGGGAAAGACTAGAGAACTCTTCAAGAAAATTAGAGATACCAAGGGAACATTTCATGCAAAGATGGGCTCGATAAAGAAAAGAAATTGTATGGACCTAACAGAAGCAGAAAATATTAAGAAGAGGTGGCAAGAATACACAGAGGAACTGTACAAAAAAGATCTTCATGACCCAGATAATCACGATGGTGTGATCACTCATCTAGAGCCAGACATCCTGGAATGTGAAGTCAAGTGGGCCTTAGAAAGCATCACTAAGAACAAAGCTAGTGGAGGTGATGCAGTTCCAGTTGAGCTATTCCAAGACATGAAAGATGATGCTGTGAAAGTGCTGCACTCAATATGCCAGCAAATTTGGAAAACTCAGCAGTGGCCACAGGACTGGAAAAGGTCAGTTTTTATTCTAATCCCAAAGAAAGACAATGCTAAAGAATGCTCAAACTATCACACAATTGCACTCATCTCACATGCTAGTAATGTTCAAAATTCTCCAAGCTAGGCTTCAGCAATACGTGAACTGTGAACTTCCTGATGTTCAAGCTGGTTTTAGAAAAGGCAGAGGAACCAGAGATCAAATTGCCAACATCCGCTGGATCATCGAAAAGGCAAGAGAGTTCCAGAAATACATCTATTTCTACTTTATTGACTATGCCAAAGCCTTTGACTGTGTGGATCACAACAAACTGTGGAAAATTCTGAGAGAGATGGGAATATCAGACCACCTGACTGGCCTCTTGAGAAACCTATATGCAGGTCAGGAAGCAACAGTTAGAACTGGACATGGAACAACAGACTGGTTCCAAATAAGAAAAGGAGTATGTCAAGGCTGTATACTGTCAGCCCGCTTATTTNTCTATTTCTGCTTTCTTGACTATGCCAAAGCCTTTGACTGTGTGGATCACAATAAACAGTGGAAAATTCTGAAAGAGATGGGAATATCAGACCAGCTGACCTGCCTCTTGAGAAACCTATATGCAGGTCAGGAAGCAACAGTTCAAACTGGACGTGGAACAGTAGACTGTTTCCAAATAGGAAAACGAGGATGTCAAGGCTGTATATTTTCACCATGCTTATTTAACTTATAGGCAGAGTACATCATGAGAAATGCTGGGCTGGAAGAGGCACAGATGGAATCAAGGTTGCTGGAGAAATATCAATAACCTCAGATAGGCAGATGACACCACCCTTATGGCAGAAAGTGATGAGGAACAAAAAAGCCACTTGATGAACGTGAAAGAGGTGAGTGAAAAAATTGGCTTAAAGCTCAACATTCAGAAAAATCTAAGATCATGGCATCTGGTCCCATCACTTCATGGCAAATAGAAAACTGTGGAAGAAGTATCAGACTTTATTTTTTGGGCTCCAAAATCACTGCAGATGGTGATTGCAGCCATGAAATTAAAAGACACTTACTCCTTGGAAGAAAAGTTATGACCAACCTAGATAGCATATTGAAAAGCAGAGACATTTCTTTGCCAACAAAAGTCCGTCTAGTCAACGCTATGGATTTTCCAGTGGTCATGTATGGATGTGAGAGTTGGACTGCGATGAAGGCTGAGGGCTGAAGAATTGATGTTTCTGAACTGTGGTGTTGGAGAAGACTCTTGAGAGTCCCTTGGACTGCAAGGAGATCCAACCAGTCCTTTCTAAAGTAGATCAGCCCCGGGTGTTCTTTGGAAGAAATGATGCTGAAGCTGAAACCAATACTTTGGCCACCTCATGTGAAGAGTTGACTCATTGGAAAAGACTGATGCTGGTAGGGATTGGGGGCAGGAGGAAAAAGGGATGACAGAGGATGAGATGGCTGGATGACATCACCTACTCGATGGACGTGAGTTTGAGTGAATTCCAGGAGTTGGTGATGGACAGGCAGGCCTGACGTGCTGGAATTCATGGGGTCATAAAGAGTTGAACATGACTGAGTGACTGAACTGAACTGAACTGAACTGAACTGAGTCTCAGAAAATTAGTTGTATTAGTAGGTTTTTTTACTGTTATTGTTTTACTATTTGTGGATTACCCATTTTATGGGTGTCTGTCACTCTCCTAGTAGAGTATAATTTTATCTTCAGATTACACAACATTTTAGGAATAGGGCTCTTTATTTTTTTCTTTGCATGTTCAACATGCTCTATGATAACAATAGAAAAAGTCTTCTGAGTTCATCTACGTATGCAAATGTTTTAACATATTATATCAGTGCTTACTTGACATATGTATCTTGCATACATTATTATAAACTAAAGATTAACTAATATTAATTTACTATTAATATTAAACATTGTGACTAAAATTAACTCTCTTGACAACTCTTTGTTTCCCATATTCTTTCCTGAATTGATTATGATGCACTATAATATTGTGGAAGTCTATGTTCAGCATGTAAAGCTCAAAACATGAGACTCTGAGATTGAATCTTGAGGTCTGATCTGTTCCTTAACTTTGCCTTAACCCGTTAGACATTATGTCAGCAATTACGCTAGGCAATAGTTTTCACTCTACAACAGTAGCTCTTATTTTGCTTTTCAAACTCTGATAAATCTACTTGTTTGCATCCTCTTTCCAACACAGTGTTAAGATGTCAAAGTTCAGATTCAGACTGAGATGAAAACTGAATTGTGGATCTTAAATGATACTAAACGGTCATTTGTTTGGAAAACGGGGAGACTCCAGATTGAGCAGATACGATACACAGATATTTGTCTAAACTGGTTCTGAATCTGACTCATCTGTGACTGAAACTTGGTTACCAAACCTGCATTTCATTTCTACTTAAATTCCAAAAGTACTTAGGAGATTTTGATCAAGTTCTTTTAATTTATTTTTAGTTAATCCCCTTAGAAACAATTCATAGACTAAGAGGAACCTCCCAACACTTTGTGAATAAGATTGCATCTCCTAAAACTGTTACTTCTTGTATTGCTCAGTGACTGATTGGTGTAAGAAAGCAGGCTAACTTGGGCTGTTTTCTTTCCTACTGTTTTGTAGTCATTATAAAAGCAAAGGGCTCTGTAAGCATAGTTGAGTGAATACACAGCTAGAGGCTCCAGATTTTATAGTCACCTTTTGCTCACTCACTTCTCCTTTCCTGTCCTCATATCTCATCTGCCACCAGTTTTCTGAGATGGTTCCTCCAGAGAGTGGGCGTTTCCATCTGCCTGTGATGTGAAATGCACTGAAAATAGTTTTGAGCTTTGACAGACATATCAACTTCAGTTTTTCTAACTAGCAGCACCAAACAAACTCTGACATGGGGATTACTGACCTCATGTCTGCCAACAGGCTGACCCATGGTTGCCATCACCATTTAGAAAAGTACATTTGAAAATATCACATGATGTGAATTTCAGTTGCAAATCTGGTAATCTTTAATCCAACTGTTGTCATAACTGATAAATTTAAAGAATGTCTGAAACTGTATATATGCACTTTTATATACTGCTTTATATATAGACATATAAACTTAAATATGCTTTTATATATATACATATATATATATAGGTTTAATGTATTAAATACTTTGTACCTTTATCAAGAAAGGTCAAAACAAATTCATTCTTTCATGTTATTGTGTTTGGTCTTTCCTCTAAACCCTCTGAATCAAGTTCTAGTTTTCACTCTAAATTGAGTGGAATCCACACCAAGTTTGTTTACTCCCCCAGCTTATTAAATACTTCATCATGGGGTCATCTTCATATATTTTCTGACTTCTAAATTTCACCACAGAAAGCACACAGTTTGCCCCAAAACCATCATGAGAGTCTTCTAGCCTTGACCTCTTGATCATGTGTTTGAGATTTTTATACTAACCACACATTTCTGGGTAAGTAGACACATATATCCATGCTTTTCTGCAATATTATGGCAAAAGCCTTGGTCAGTGGTTTTCACAGGGAGTGGGGAAGCTATATTTTAGTATGAGAGTGACCCCTGGGGCCTGGGCAAAATGCAGATTGCAGAAAAGAAGACATGACCATTCCAAGAACTTTGGCCTTTGACCCAGAAATATATCCTAATGTGTCTCTGATGAATTTCCGCAGTGATTCTTAGCACAATAAAACTGACAAGCATGAGTTCCTCTGAAATGTTTACATTATAGTTTCTTAAACACATGTGAACACCACTGAATAATTTATAAATAATCTTTGTATTCTTAAAGTTCACAAACATTTGTCTGACCTTGAAAAAGGCCACAGGCAAAGTATATGGAAATCTGAATCTGGAATAGCTGAATTAAATGAGATAATGTATGTGATAATTCTCTGTGACTTGTAACTACAACACTAATATTGATCATTGGTATGTACAGGTTGATTGTTTTCTTTAGGTTCCATGGAATAAGATTTAGGTTAGGTCAGATTATTTGGTTGCTATATGTGTCATGCTGCTGCTGCTGCTGCTAAGTCGCTTCAGTCATGTCTGACTCTGTGTGACCGCATAGACAGCAGCCCACCAGGCTCCCCCATCCCTGGGATTCTCCAGATAAGAACACTGGACTGGGTTGCCATTTCCTTCTCCAACAGCGTGAAAGTGAAAGTGAAAGTGAAGTCGCTCAGTCGTGTCAGATTCTTAGCAATCACATGGACTGCAGCCTACTAGGTTCCTCCATCCATGGGATTTTCCAGGCAAGAGTACTAGAGTGGGGTGCCATTGCCTTCTCTGGTATATATCATAGTGAAACATAAATTGAATTAGGTTCAGATAACTGATTCTCTTCTTGCTTTAGTATACCAGTTGTCTGTTGCTTCTACACAACTTCTACTCCTATTTCTAGAAATGTTTCTTTCCTCTGTTTTCTGTCTCTTTCTCTTAGAAATCATCTATTCCCCACCCAAGTCTATGTTTAGGGAGTGGGGCTGACGCTATTTCCTCACTCTAGGAACGGCGAGCTGTCTTGGTCTGAGCACTCGAGATTCACCTAATTTGTTTATGGTGGGCTTGTGAGTAGTGCTAACTACACTTGCCTCTAGGACTTTGCTAGAGCTTTGGGATGAGTAAAGATACAGCGTCTAGTAGTTGCATTTTCTGTTCTGTGGGGACAGCCTGCCTGTCAACCAGGAGCTAAGGAGAGGGATAGAGAAAAGAGACACATTCCTGATCTTAAAGGCTAGACTCTGCCTCCTCCCATTCTCCAAGTCAGCGCCACTGGACTCCCTGCTCTGTGGTCCAAAGAACATCTCCATCTTTTTGTCTGTTTCATTTGCTTCAGAGAAGCTTCTGTTCCTGGCAATGGAATGTTCTGGTTTCTTCCCACCATCATTCACTGGCTGGCTACTGGTTGTGTTACCTGGAACTTGACAGCCATGTTTCCTCAGGTTCAGTGTTTTCGTGTGTAAAATTAAATTGTAGCATTTAGAAATTAAACAAATTAAACAGTATACTGAAATGACAATATTTGAGAGTGTTATCAAGTTATGGGACTTGGGTGCTATTAAATGAGTTGCTTTCAGCCTAGATACAAAGAAATGGAAGAAGGGGGCATCTGTGGAACTTAAACAGAGTCCTGCAGAGGAGGACATCTTGAAGAAACTGTGATTGTATCTGGGAAAATATAAGAGGAGGGAGCCAGGGGAATAAGTTCATGGATCTCATTCTGTTTCCTTCCATCCATTTCCTGCCAGGGCTTCCCATTTGTTGATCCCAACAGGAAGACAGAAAGTGAGGGGACCTGTTGATGTGGTCCCTAGGCCATCCCACAGAGGCCAAAAACATGGTGGAGAAGGAATAAAGTATATCCAGAGGGCAAAGAGAAGGAATCTGGCATGGCAGATAATCTTGGACTTGTCTTTTAGTTCTAAAATTAAATGAGAATGAATAAAAATCTAGAAGGATGTGACATTGGGATTCATTTGGATTAATGCACACATATGAGTGAGAAAAGAGAAGGGAAATCTTACATTGCTCCTCCCTCTTTTCTGCACATTTAAAGTTCACTAAAAGCATGCCCAGTTAGGCCAATGATGTTTTAGTGCTTCAAATTACATGGCAAAAGAGGTAATTTACTAATTAAATTAGACAATAAATTGATTCAAATTATTCTTAAAATTTGATTTTAAAAATTAGAATAGTACTTTGAGTGTTGATTTTGAAAACAGATTTAGAAAAGTACTTTTCTTTTTTATGCAGTAAAGTTGAATAGCTTTAAGTTGCTCAACTAACATGTGCTTTAAAAAAAATCAGAAAAGTGGACTCACAGATGTGAAAGGAACTAGTGGTTAGTAGTGGGTGGGGGGTTATTTAGTGATGCTGAGTGTCCAAACTATTGGATATAAAGTAGGCTGAGTATGTTTTGTACAACACGATTAATGTGGCCAGTGTTTTGTAGTAAATGTAAGTAGAAAGCAACCTTTAAACATTGTATATATTGTTTTAAAAAGCAGAAGACAGACAATCATTTATTTTAAAAATCTAACCACTAAACAGAGGCCTAGTGTTTCATCTGGTTTCTCCACTAAAGAAGTAGGAATTTGTCTAATTGCTTGAGAAAGCCTGACCATGTCAGGCTGATTGCAAGACCACAAAGTATGTATAAAACCACATATACAATTCTTTGTGGGTAATTTAAAGAATGTTCAAGAGTAAGTGTTTCTCCATATAAATTTTCCCCACTTATTTAATTCCTGAGTAACATAGAGCTATTGTAATGGCACAATAGAATATTTAGAGTTGTTGTTGTTCAGTCCTAAATCATGTCCAATTATTTGCGACTTTACAGACTGCAGCATGCAGACTTCCCTGACTTTCAGAATATTCAGAGAGAATAATTCTTTATAAAGATATGGAGGTCTTACAAATTTAGAAAAAAAAAAGTCTATTCAACTCTGATTCTTTTGTTAGAGCTGCATCCTTGTAGACACAAAATCTAAATATTTGCATGTTAACCTATAATACAGAAACATCACCCTCCTCCTTGGTGATAGTGATGGTCTGTGTCTATAGTTAGGGAAGTAAAACAGGCTTCTTCTGTTGTGCGATGGTTCTCCTATGCCCTGCCCACCAGAAAGGTCTGCGTGTGGCCTTCTCCATCTATGTGTACCTTGTCTGTGGGTCAACTGCAGTTCTTTACCACCCCTACCAAGAACTTTGTCTTGGCCACTGGAGGTGCAAACTGCAGAGTCTCAAGATTTTATTCCATCCCAAAGGGTTTCATCAGGAAAGTATGCTCCGTAGGAGTAAAAACAGACTCCCTGGAAAAGAACACAAACCATGATCAAGAATATAGACTTGAACGTCTTCATAAATTTAAGAGAAAAATCTCACCCAACAGATTGATATATATTTTCAAATAACATTTTTTATTGGCTGACAGAACATAAAGGTGAAGCATTCATAACCTGGAAGTCACAGTGTAGACTCTTTCCACATACTCAGCCTCCTGCCACATTCTTTTCCCTTTGCATTGGTGAACTGGAGTCTTTGCACCCAATGGTAGAGTGCAAAATAAGGGATTTGACCCAGAAAAAAAGTCAACCTCACATCACTTGTAAGAAGTGTGAAATGTTGTTTCACTCTAAAGATAGTCATTTTCATTTTTTGAGTTTCTTCTATGCACTAGGCAGTGTAAGAGATGCTTAATGTAGTCTACATTGTCACATTTATATTTTTATTCACACGAGCATACATAGCAGGGATGACTCTCTAGTTATTTTATAGCTAGAGAACTTCTTTCTCTCTTGCTTGGCTCATCTCTTCTATACATTAGACTTTGTTGTAAGTTTTAAACGTTATTTTACTTAAATCTTTTAAAGATTTCTTTTCTTTCCAGACCTTCTGCCACAAACTGCTCCATCAATCTCCAGGGTGATCCCCAGTCCCTGAACCAAGATCCCTGAAATCCCCTTCTGCTCCCTCTAATAATGGCTCCATTCTTCAGTGGGACTTTATTTCAAAAATACAATATAATCGTGTCTCTGCTCCCTAAACCCTTGGATGGCTACCCTTTTCCCTAGAGAGAGCCTACTTTTCTTCCCACTGTTCCTGGGTCTCTCCTAGATCTGGCCCTTGCCTGGGCTTCAGCTCCACTCCTGCCCCGTCCTCTTCTCTCTCCAGTCCAGCTACACCAGACCTGACCAGTTCCCTGAATATACCATGGTCCTGCACTATCTTCCTTTCCTTGATTTGCTAACGTTTTTTTCCTATAGTATGTTCAGCTGCCTCCCATGTATCATTTACATTGTTAGCTTCTGTGTCAGTTCCTTGGACAGTGACTCCTAACCCTTTAGACTAGGAGCTGAGTTCCCTTGCTCTCTGCTCCCACAGTGTGAATCCTTCCTGTTTCCCCATCTTTTCATGTTTGCATTACTTGTTCAAATATATGTCTTTTCTGCTAGAAAATAATCTTAATGAAATCAGTGACCTCACCTGTCCCATTAATCAAAGTATTTATGTAGAAGCTGGTGCTGGGGAGGCATTCAGTAAACAGTTGTCAAATACATAAAGATTTTTAAGAAAACAGAGAACTGGAGAGGTTGAATCACCTGTACCTCTGGCCTCACCTGGATTAGAATCCAGCTTTCCTTCCATTTGACTGCTATCTTGAGGAAGGGCTGGTGTGACTAGGAAGGTTCGTTTATACTTTTTCCTGTTTTCTGCACTTGGCACAGTATTTTGGATCCAGTTTTATATAATGGACGGTTCTAAGATCGTTGTGATAATAGAACATATACTTTAAGAGTATTTTAAAATTATAGATGCCTACTTAGTGATATTTCTACATGTTTCAGAGTCATATCATCTAGAATGTTCTTGTGAAATCTATCTTTAACTACTTTTAATTTTCATCTTGAATTTTATGTTAAAATTTAAAGTAAGTATTTTTTGTTTTGTCTTTTTTTTTTTTTTTTTATCATCTTCTAAGGGCTTCCCTGGTGGCTCAAATGTTAAAGAATCCACTTGCAATGAAGGAGACCTGAGTTTGATCCCTGGGTTGGGAAAATCTCCTGCAGGAGGGCATGACAACCCACTTCCATATTCTTGCCTGGAGAATTCCATGGATGGAGGAGCCTGATGGGCTACAGGCCATGGAGTCGCAAGGAGTTGCACACGACTGAGTGAATCAGACACACATACCACTATCAACTATTTATTCACTATAAGGGTGTGTAGGGTGTGGAGGTACCCCAAGTTTATACATCAGGATTATGCAGATACTTTTAATGTATTGGTTATGGACTAACCAGAAAGAAATCTTGCTATTTGTGATAACATGAATGAATCTTTAGCGTGTTATACTATATGAAATAAGTCCGAGAAAGACAAATGCTGCATGACCACACTTAAATGTGGACTCAAACAACCACGAGGAACGAAGCATAAATACAGAGAACAGATTGGTGGTTTCCAGACGCGGGGTTTGGGTGGGCAGCCAACATGGGTGAAGTGGGTTAAAAGTTACAAATTTACAGTTATATATAAATCATGGGGATATAACACAGAGCGTGGTGACTCTAGCTAATAATAGTGTATTGCACACTTGAAAGTTGCAGAGAGTAGGTCTTAAAAGTTTTCAACACAAGAAAGAAATCAAAACAATGTGTGATGGTGAATTTTAACTAGATTTACTGTGGTGATTACTTCCATCTGAGCCACCAAGGAAGCTCCTATTTGCAGTATTTACAAATACCAAATCATTCTGTTGTACCTCTACAACTTGTATGATGCTAAATGTCATTATATTAACATCTCAATCTAAAAATTACACCATGAAAAAAAGGAGAGACTTTGATCATATGCATTTCTATGTTCCTTATGGTCTTACTTCACCTATATTAATTGACCTAAAAAATCTATGCCCAAATAGCCCTGAATAACATGATGACTTGAGAAATTTTATTGACAAGAAGAGAGAAAAGGAAGAGTCTAAGGTTTAATATTCATGCAACAGGCATTTGACCTTAGAGAGCAGAAAATAAGACTCCCCAGATTTTACTGATAAACCCGCTGCCCTTTTTCCCAGTGGTGAAAAATGAAAGTGAAAGCTCCTCAGTCATCTGTGACTCTTTCTGACTCCATGGGCTGTATTCTCCAGGGAATCTTCCCCACCCAGGGATCAAACTCAGGTCCCCAGAAATGCTGACAGATTCTTTACCAACTGAGGCACAAGGGAATATGCCAAGAAATGAGGAAATGCTCAGTTTTCCACTCTCAGTCAAGGTAAACAACCCAGGAATATGCTTGTGTATTCTGTGATGTGTTTCATTACTTATGCTATTTATTAATTTTTTTCACATTTTAATATATGTGGTATAATGTAAGAGATGTGGTTGCCTTATAGATGTGAACAAATCCTTGTAGTAATATGGTAATATATTGTATTTTCACCAAAGAAGATAATTATGGTATAATTCTTTTATACAAAGTAAAATTCTTATATCTCATTGTAGGAAATAATTTCTGAAAGGTATTAAAGACATATATGTCTATATAGTTGATTGTGAGTGATGTTAAAAACGAAGTTCATAAATATCCATTTTCTCATCTACCACATATTTGACATTCATTTTAAATTGGACAATATTATTATACATTATTAGTGAAATGAAATGAAGAATGTGAAGTGAATGAGTTATATTTAAAGATGCAACTTCTCTGTAGGTGATGCATTTGTAACCCTATTTCATTATGTGTTTTCTGATATGAGCAAAATATAAATAGAGATGTAGTGTTCTGAGGTGATTTAAACTTAGGAAGGATAAAGGAAATGGAATTTTTGATTGAGAGGAATACATTAAATAGATTGATTTTACTTTTGAATTTTCTTTATGTATAGACTTCATAATAGGGCTACAACCACATAAAAGGGAACCATTAAATAAGCTAGAGTTAGAAATTTATTTTAAATGTTGAATGATTTAATTAAGTTTTATTAGTGTCTCTTCTTTTTTCCATGTTGAGTAGCATCATGGATAGATTTGCATTGTATTTTTATAAACAGTGATACTTGTTCATTTCTTAAAATGTTTTTTCACATAAACTGAAATGGCTAAGGAAAGAAATAGTAAGCAATTATGAAGTATTAAAATCCACAAAATTTAGTCACCGCATTGTTTTTTTGATTTAAAAACTGATATATTATACCGTTTCTCTAGTAAAAATTGTATTTGCTTCATATTTGTGATCATATGCTGTATGATCACACTTAAATGTGGAATCAAACAACAATCACAAGGAACAAAACATAAATAAAGAGAAGAGATTGGTGATTTCCAGACGTGGGTTTGGGTGGTTTCTTTTTTTTTAATAATCATAACGATTTTTATATAAACGTAGTGGTTTTTGCCAAAGTATAGCAACTGTTCCATGTCCCACCTCTCAGGCCAGGTGCAAATGATGCTTGCTATTGCACTGGACATTGGGAATCAAGTCCAGCAGAGCAGGTAGCAAAATGATGTCAAGCAAACAGATAGGGAACAGTGAAAGAGTAAATTACACAAATTATACCACTGTTAACAACTTGTTCACCATGAGGGGTGATTAGGGTGTGGAGCTAACCAACATTATCCTCAGGATTATGCAAGTATGCTTAATGTATTAGTTATGGACTTACCATGAAGAAATCTTGCTCTCTGTGATAGCATGAATGAACCTTGAGGGCATTATGCTATGCGAAATAAGTCAGATAAAGACAAATGCTATATGAGCTCACTTAAATGAGGAATAAAAAACCAATAACCACAAAGAACAAAACATAAATACAGAAAACAGTTTGGTAATTTCCAGAGGCAGGGTTTGGGTTGGGAAGCCAAAATGGGTGAAGTGGATACAGATTTCCCATTATAAATAAACAAGTCACAGGGATATAATACAGAGAATTAATAATAATGTACTGTATAACTGAAAGTTGCTAACAGAGTAGATCTCGAAGTACTCACCACAAGAAAAACTTGATGCTGTGTGTGATGATGGATCACACTAGTACATTAACACCAGAATAACTGTGGTCATAATTTTGCAATATATACAAATATCAAACCATTGTGTTGCATATCTAAAATGTGTATCATGTTGTATGTCAACTAAAAGACAACCTACATCTTGGGGAAAAAGTAGAGGTAGATTTTGGCCATATGTTTTCGTATGGTCCTTCATATTCCTATTTCACCTTTATTAACTGACATAAGAATCTAGGAGGATATAGCCCTGAAAAATTTGATGACTTGTGACATTTTCCTGATATAGGAGGGGAAAGAAAGAGAGTCTAGGTTGTAATAATTATTCAACAGGCACTTGACCCTGGATAACAGGAAATAAGATGCCCTAGACTTTCCAGATAAACCCTCTGCCTTTTGCCACACTGGGTTCAAGAGTAAAAAGTTACCTTGAATGTTAAATATAAACACTCACTATTTTTCAAGGATCCCTTTATGTTAAGAATTTGTATTTATAGATAAGTTCTTGAAATTATTCATGTTTGCAAAATATTTAACTGATTTTGAGTTTACTACTTTATTACTTTACATTAATAAAAATGGAATACTATCCTGAAACACAGTCTAAGGCATTTTGGCATGAGAAATGACCATGGCAATTTATCAATAACCAATTTGAAAGTGCTGCACTCAATATGCCACCAAATTTGGAAAACTCAGCAGTGGCCACAGGACTGGAAAATGT
>SJYA01007997.1:2051-16946 GCA_006410615.1 Neotragus moschatus | reverse complement strand
GTGGAGGCCTGGCTCAGGCCAGGTCAGGGCAGAACGTGTAATTCTGAGAATATTGATTTATTCATGGGATTGGATTCAAAGCAGTAGGTCTCATAACTTAGGGGAAGTGGGGAACGAGGGACGCTGCTGATATGTGACTGCCGACCGGGGATGCTGCTAGACTCTTTGCAGTGCACAGAACAGTCCCCATGACAGAATCATCCAGCCGCCATGGCGGTAGTGCTGAGGTTCAGAGACCCCGGCCCAGAGCGTAAAGAGAGTGAGAGGCCCGAGCCAGCTGCACGTGTCGTCGTTGAGTTGCTCAGTCATGTCTGACTCTTTGCAACCCCATGGACTGTAGCCCCCCAGGCTCCTCTGTCCATGGGATTTTCCAGGCAAGAACACTGGAGTGGGCTGCCGTTTCCTTCTCCAGGGCATCTTCCCCTGGGATAGAACCTGAATCTCCTGCATTGTGGTTCTTTGCCATCAGGGTAGCCCATTTGTGCATGTAGACCTTAGGGAAGGTGAGTGGAGGAGACTGGAGAAAGGAGCCAGAGACAAGCAGAAAGCAACGCTCGGGGTGTATGATCCGGAGCCCTTTGAGTACACCAGGTTTTAGGGAGGGAGGGCAATGGCACCCCACTCCAGTTCTCTTGCCTGGAAAACTCCATGGGCGGAGGAGCCTGGTGGGCTGCAGTCCATGGGGTCGCGAAGAGCTGGACACGACTGAGCGACCTCACTTTCACTTTTCACTTTCCTGCATTGGAGAAGGAAATGGCAACCCACTCCAGTGTTCTTGCCTGGAGAATCCCAGGGACGAGGGGAGCCTGGTGGGCTGCCGTCTATGGGGTCGCACGGAGTCGGACACGACTGAAGCGACTTAGCAGCAGCAGCAGGGAGGGAGGGGAAACCACCTGTGTGGAGTGATGCTCCAGCCTGAATTCACAGACTCGGGTGGTCAGTGCCCTCTGGGCTTATCTTGTCCTGTGATGCCATTTTCAGATGGAGGAGCTGAGGCCTGGAGAGGGGGCCCCAGGGACGGGGCTTGCAGAGGCAGAGGTGGCGGGGCGGGGGCGCTGTCTCTGTGGAGGCCGAGGCCGTGCTCACCCCCGTCACCTGATCGTCCGGCCCAGAAGTGACGGGACAGGCTGGGCAGTGGCTTGAAGGGCTCCCACTCAGGTTGGCCGATGGGAACTCATTCGAATACACGAGGACCCATCTGTGCCCCTGGGGATCACTCCCGTTCTCTGCAGTGTGGTTTGCTTTCTCACACTCTCCTCCACGCCCTCAAAAAGAAAGCTGTACGGAGGCGTTCTCACGTTTACCCTTCCTCATTGCCAGTAGTACGTGGCAGGACTAGCTCCTTCCCTAAACGAGGCTGTCCTTGGGCATCTGTGCAGTGCTCTAGGTCTTTCTGTTTGACTTGAGTCATGTGATGGGAGAGAACGGTTTTCTCCTGGCGTGTGTATCGGTGGTGGGCACAGCGGAGTCCCAGGCTCTCTTTGCAGACGCTCCCTGCCAGCTCCTTCCATTCCTGGGACATAGGCTTCATGTCAGTGGGAACAAAAGCATTGGCAGTGTTGGCAGTTTTGGAGCTGGGATTTCAGTTACTCAGTGCCAAGAGGATCAGATAGGGACTGGTGAAAAGTGCTGTGAGTGGGTAGAAAAATCAGAATGTGGAGGGGAATAATAATTATCATGGCGCTTGATGATGTCATCCCCGTAACTACTGTCTGGCATCCCCGTAACTACTTTGAGCAGAGAGACGTGAAAGTGCCAGGGATAGTAATGACATCATTCTAACAAAATAGTGTTTCATTAAAAAGCAAAACAAAACCGAAAACTAGAAAAGGCAAAACTCCCTTGGACTGCAAGGAGATCCAACCAGTCCAGTCTGAAGATCAGCCCTGGGATTTCTTTGGAAGGAATGATGCTAAAGCCGAAACTCTAGCACTTTGGCCACCTCATGCGAAGAGTTGACTCACTGGTAAAGACTCTGATGCTGGGAGGGATTGGGGGCAGGAGGAGAAGGGGACGACCGAGGATGAGATGGCTGGATGGCATCACTGACCCGATGGGCGTGAGTCTGAGTGAACTCCAGGAGTTGGTGATGGACAGGGAGGCCTGGCGTGCTGCGATTCCTGGGGTCGCAAAGAGTCGGACACGACTGAGCGACTGAACGGAACTGAACTGATACAGATGGAAAAAAGATCAGTTATTGCCTGGAGTTGGGGAGGGTTTGACTGTACATCACAAAGGGATTCTTTGGTAGATGGAGTTGTTCTGCATTCTGTTTGTCCTGGTGGTTACTTGCATCTGCGCAGGTGTTAAAATTGATGTATTCTCTAAAAAGTGAATTTTACTCTCTGTATTTGAAAACTATTAAAAAATATACAGTGACCTTCAAGGCAAGGTAATAGCACCATTGCACAGGGAAATAAAGTTTCCTGCCCAGGATCACACATGGTTTGTGGTTGAGTTTGGCCTTTAGATTTGGGTCTGTCTGCCGTGTGTAGCTTGTGCTTTTAACCAAGACACGTGAACTGCAGGACAGGGCATGTTTTCACTTTCATGGGCTCTTACCGCTTAGTGCTATAGGGTTAGTTGGCTCAGCTGTAGGGGTCAAGGGTCAGGTGAGGATTTGGATGGCAGTAGAATGAAGCACAAAGTGAGGTTTTCAAGGAAGCAGCTCCCACTTATTGAACTTGTGCTGTCAAACCCTGCATTTTCGAGAAAACAGAAATCCAGGTTTTTAATATGAACTCTTCTAGGTTTTAAGAGTCGACCATCAGTTTCATTAAAAACCTCGGTTTTGGGGATTTCCTGAAGGTTCAGTGTCTGGGACTGTGCTTTCACTGCCAAGGGCAAGGGTTTGATCCCTGCTCAGGGAACTTCCCTGGTGGCTCAGATGGTAACGTGTCTGTCTACAATGTGGGAGACCCGGGTTTGATTCCTGGGTCGGGAAAATCCCCTGGAGAAGGAAATGGCAGCCCACTCCAGTACTTTTGCTTGGAAAATCCCGTGGATGGAGGAGCTTGGTAGGCTGTAGTCCATGGGTGCGTGAACAGTCAGACATGACTGAGCGACTTCACTTCATTTCACTTCACTTCAGGGAACTAAAATCCCGGAAGCAAATTAAAATAGATAAACAAGTAAGTAAGTTAGTAAATAAACCAACCCACCCATCACTTTTTAGACCAAAGAAACAAGTACAACCAAAAATAGAGCCAGCCCACGGGTTGAGTACCAGTTGGATACTATTGTGATTTGTTTTACAGCATGACGGGAGGGAAGGCACTGCTTGCTGACACAAGTGGCTCACTTGCTTGGGCCCCTTCACTCTGCTCTAAACTAAGGAGCCAAGTTAGGCGGATGGTTCTGGCTCCTTCTGTGCCTCTCTGGCAGTTGATGAGATGAGTCCTGAATAAGAATGCGCTTGTGGCACGTGGTGGGGTGGGGTGTTTCTTTCCTTCATCTCGACTCCTTTTTGCTTTTTCTGGGAACTTTCTCTCCTCCTGGTGTTTGCTTTGGGCTCAAAAAACTCAGCAGTTAGTCATACTGTTAGTGACAAAATGTACCNAGATGAGTCCTGAATAAGAATGCGCTTGTGGCACGTGGTGGGGTGGGGTGTTTCTTTCCTTCATCTCGACTCCTTTTTGCTTTTTCTGGGAACTTTCTCTCCTCCTGGTGTTTGCTTTGGGCTCAAAAAACTCAGCAGTTAGTCATACTGTTAGTGACAAAATGTACCTCGATGCCCCGTCAGAGGTGCCGATGATAGAACGTCCTCAGACCCGAAAACTTGCCTCTAGTTTTCTTCTTCCACCGTTGCTGTCACCATCAGAAGGCAAGACTTTGGATGCCAGGCATTCTTTGAGGATGTGGATGCAGGGCTGGGTACCCTGGTTTTCCAGATGTTGTCTTGATTTTGTTTAAGAGTTGAATGAGAGGGAGAAGGAAATGGCAACCCACTCCAGTGTTCTTGCCGGAAGAATCCCAGGGACGAGGGAGCCTGGTGGGCTGCTGTCTATGGGGTTGCACAGAGCTGGGCAGGACTGAAGCGACTTAGCAGCAGGCTTTCAAAGAGGTCTACTGAGTTTCTTTACCTCAGGACATTTTGTAGGTTTTTGATGTGCAAATATATTTTGTAAGTCTCCTGGTTAGGGCTAAAGTGTAGTTTCCCAGTCCCATTTACCACGATTTGGAAAATGCTGCCTTGACTGAGTAGAGCCTGTTTTTAAGTTCAGCCTTGGGAACAGATTGAGAAGGCTTCATAAGAAAGTGACACAAGAGAAACAGGAAATACAGCATATAGCAGGATCTTCAAAGCACTTTTATATCGTTAAAGACATTTGCTATCGTAATCAGACTAAATAAAACTTTTAAACAAACAAACAAACAAAAAAAAGAGTGAATGAGGTGAGGAAGATCTCTGCTTTACTGATTGATAAGAGCATCTGCCCGGGTGTCTTGTCTAAAGATATTGTTCCTTTGAAGGAGCCATTATGTTACTCCTCCTAAAAGACCATTCTTTATTGTCTGCCTGTGTCTTTTGAATAAAGGAGTTCTTTTTTTTTTAGCTTAAGAAGTGCTCATATTTTTGTTTTAAAACTTTTTTTCGGGGAGGGGGAGGTGTGTGACCCATGGCCTGCGGGATCTTAGTTCCCGGATCAGAGATGGAACCGGTGCCTCCTGCAGTGGAAACTTTGTCTTAACCACTGACTGCCAAGGAAGTGCCCTTAAACCGTTTTGTTGTGATGACTGTTTCTCCTGTGGCTGGAGCCTTCGGCAGTGAGATTTTAGTCTGTCATATGTCTAAGCTGGCTTGTCTTCTCTCAGGACACCAAGGGATGGCTTGGCTGTTTGTTAGTGTGTTTTGACTTCTGCAGACTCACACAATTGAAGAAAAAAAAATTGTTTTTATAAGTAATGAATGCAGACCAGAAACAAATAGTCAAAGTACGATCCCATGGTCTGTAGCCCGCCAGGCTCGTCTGTCCATGGAATTCTTCAGGCGACTGGAGTGGATTGCCATTCCCTTCTCCAGGTCAAAGTAGAGAAAGATGATTAATGAAAAGGCAATCTACACCTGTCACCTCTGATCACCTGTTCCTCTCTTTATCCTCCCTGCTGCCTGCCAAAAAAGAGTGTGACCAGTGTTGGCCCCTTTTTTTCGGTCCACCCTCTGCCCCGTCGGCCCTGTTTAGTCTCCTTGCAGAGCTCTTTTAGACATCAGTCTGGGTAATCTGGTCCCCAAGTTAGCAATGTCTAGAGACTTTTGAAGCAGGGAGTCCGGGTCGGGGTGCTGCACTATGTATCTCATGTGGGATCTTAGTACCCTGACCGGGGATCAAACCTGTGCTCCCTGCATTGGAAGGTGGAGTCCTAACCACGGGACCTCCAGGGAATCCCCTGGACCCCCTTTCTATTGTCCCAGCTGGGACGTGAGTGCTACTGCCATCTAGTGGGGAAGGTCAGGATTGCTGTCAAACGTTCTGCAGTGCCAGAACCCCTCCTGGCCCCCTACCCCCACCCTGCTAGGCCCCAAAGCCCACACCGAGAAGCCCGAGAACACATATGTTAGTGTCTACATTTCCTTTTCTTTCCTGCATCAGTGCTCATGTCCTTGACTATTTTCCTTTTCATTAAACAGATGGGCTTTCCATATCACCACACAGAGAGCTATGCTGCTGTTATTTTAGCGGCTGTATTTCATTCCCTTTAAAGGTGACCAGTAACTTATTCATCCAGGCACGTTAGTTATTGAGTAGATCTCTGTTTTTGCTGCTGGAAACAGCTGTGATGAAGACCCTTCTGCCCAGGTGATAGTGAACAGGATCTAGACACAGGATACGTTCCTAGAAGTGGAGTTGCGGGTCAGAGGCCTGGAGCTGCTGACATCGGGAAAGATATTGCCAGATTGCCCTCTGAAGGGTGATTCTGATTTGTGCTCCCTCCAGCAATGTGAGAATTGCGCCTTGTTTCTCTAGCCTGGGTGGTTTTTTTTTTTTTTAATCCCTGGTTTCCATTTATAGCCTAAACTGTCCTCCTATCAACTGAGAAGTTCAAAATGTTGACAACCAGGGTGGATTCTGCAGATATTCCCGATGTAGAAGGGCAGAGGTGGAAGGAGTCCTGATAAGCTCCTGGGAGCTAAAAGAAGCTCGTCTTTTCTCCCTGCGGAGGACAGTTGAGTCCACACACAGCTGAAGATTTGAGAAAGATAATTACTTCTGGCTTAACTCCTGAAGGTCCGCTCTCAGGGACCCTGGAGCATCCCCCTCCTTGGCTTTTGGTGGTTTCTCGTTAGAATAAACATCACAATAGCTCACTGACCCTGTATTTTGTGAAAAGAAGTGCTTTATCTTTTCATTCCTCTTGATTATGACTATTCAATTTTTAGGCTAAAGTTAAGAGATTGCACTTACATAGGCACACAAAGGAGGCAACATGCCCTTTAGGCTTGCCAGGTGGCTCCGTGGTAAGGAATCTGCCTGTCAATATGGATTCCTGGGTCAGGAAGATCCCCTGGAGAAGGAAATGGCAGTCGATTCCAGTATTCCTGCCTGGGAAATCTCAAGGACAGAGGAGCCTGGTGCGCTGCAGTCCATAGGGTTGCAAAGAATCAGACATGATGGAGCGCAGATGAAAAACAAAACAACGCAGTGTAGACACACACAGGCACACATGTGCTCAAACTTGGTTGTTTTGGTGATGTGTAGATCTGTTTGTATGAACCCCAAGGTTTCATACAAGGTGCATAAGGGTTAAGGCTAATCATGAGGCGTTTTCTTTACTCACAGACAACATTGGTCCAATACAGGGGCTTACAGCCTTACCTGCCAATTGTAAACATCTGGGGAACCTTTATATGGCCAGTGCTCAGGCCTCCCCCCATGCAGGTGAATTCAGTCTCTGGGGGTGGGGCCAAGTAGTCAGGGTTTTTTGTTTTTTTTTTTTAAAAAACTCTGGACTGGACAGGGAGCAGTTTCAGTGTGCAGCCAAGGTTAGCAGTCAGGGATCCACAGTTTCTAGCCTGTGGACCAAATCTGGCCCCCAGCTTGTTTTTGTAAATAAAGTTGTATTGGAATGTAGCCACATTCATTGAACACATTATTTTATGGCACTCAGCAGAGGCTATACACCTGCAGAGCTTCACTGATTCTGTGGCCCTTTATGGAAAAAAACTTGGTTGACCCTTGCCTGGTATGGTCAGCTGTGTTTTTCGGTAACAGCTGTGTGGAATCTGTTAACCACATAGGAATGCTGGAGAGGACGGGGAGTCCTCCTGGAACATAGGCAACGCTGCCATCTCCTGCTGCTCCACTTTATGCAGAGTGTTTTTGTGAGATACTTCTTTTCCAACTTTATGCTTGAAAAGGCTGCCTGCAGTTTCCCTCTGGAATCCAGTGCTTCTTCATTTCTGAGAGCAGAAATGACTGAGACGGGCCTCCTGTCTTCCCCCTTTTTCTGTCATGTTCTTAGCTCAGCAGTTGAAGTCCTTAAGTCCTGATCACACTGTTGTTTAATCGGATCTTCCTCTTTTCTGTGTTCCCCAGTCGTCCTCTTTTTTTCCCTCTTTTATCTCTCTTACTCTGTTTACTTTGTAAGATGCCTCTCCGGTAAAATTGAATGAATATTCTTCCCCCTCTGAAGTAGTTGTGTATTCAGCCATTCTTCTCGCAAACATCTTCAGTCCTGGCCCCGAGAGGCTCTCTGAAGGTCCCCTGATCAGCGTGTGCACACACACCAGACAAACACCTGCGTGCACACACAGGTCAGTTTTTTTTAGAGCCATTGCTTTAATGACAAGGATGCTGTACCTGTTTGCTTTGAAAGCTCACTTTTGGAATCTCGCTGGTGGCCAACCCAAAGTGTGTCTCTGGGATAGGGCTGTTCCTAATCTTAACCTCGTTATGGTGATAAGTTAAGTTGGAGCGATTTGTGGCTCCAGTCATCTATGAGTGGGTTGTGTGGGGCTTTGGGGAGACTACCTGTGGCCCCTTAAAAGGGTAAATCTCTGGTGTGTGGTGTTACGAGCGTGCCCCCTTCTTGGGTGCAGGGTGGAATGCAAGGGTCCCGTTAAGGGGAAGAATGAAGGCTTCGGAGGAGCCCTGCAGTCCAGCGCTCCTTCTGTATCTTGGTCTTTGCACCAGGTTGGTGGCTACAGGGCCTTCTGGGTGGGGGTATCAAAGATGGGAGAAGTCGGGTAGTGAGCGCATAGCCGGCGGAACTAGCTCACAGGTGGCTCATCTTTGTTCTTGATGGGTCCTTGAGGGATCCCACATCCTTTCTGACCCTGACCCGCTTTCAGGGATTGAGAAGAGGAGCTGGGTGCCCCCTCACCCCCTTATCAGACCCCAAGCGCATTCTCTGCTTGGGGCCTTGGAGGCGATGTCAGGGTCAAAGACCATGCTTCCTTCCTGCAGAGTCTCTCGCTGTTTGCCGGCCTTTGCTGCTTGCACAATGTTGTCCTCTTTTTATGTTTTGGGGAGTAGCTAGAGGAGGCAACTGAGGAGGCAGGGAAGGAGTTCAAGACANAAGCGCATTCTCTGCTTGGGGCCTTGGAGGCGATGTCAGGGTCAAAGACCATGCTTCCTTCCTGCAGAGTCTCTCGCTGTTTGCCGGCCTTTGCTGCTTGCACAATGTTGTCCTCTTTTTATGTTTTGGGGAGTAGCTAGAGGAGGCAACTGAGGAGGCAGGGAAGGAGTTCAAGACATACAAGCTCATGGATCCTTTGGAATCTGGGCCAGCTTGGTCGTACAGAGACCCACAGCAGACGTGGGGGTGGGGGTGGGCAGGACCTTTGGACCTGCGTCATTAAGCAGAGGCCTTTGCCTGCCGCTTTGGTGAGGAGGGTTGACATCTTACCTGAGCAACAAGACATAGGTTCATGTCCAGGACTAATTGGTCCCCATTCCTCAGATAGATGCCAGGAGTCAAAGGGGGGAGGTACAGCACGCCGGCGGGAGGGTTTGCCTGTCTTGTACTTTCCCTTTCCTTAAATATTTATCTATGTATATGGCTAGGCTGGGTCTTACCTGTGAGATCTCTGGCCTTCCTTGGCGGCATGTGAACTCTCAGTTGCAGCATGTGGGATCTAATTCCCTGATTAGAGGTTGAACCTTGACCCCCTGCATTGGGAGTGCAGAGTCTTAACCTCAGTACCAACAGGGAGGTTCCTGTTTACCCTTTCTTTCTAATTTGAGCTCCAGACTAGGTCAGTGAGGATCGAAGTCTGTGTGGTAAAGGAGGAGTTGGGCTCCCCATCTTTATCAACGTGTTCTCCGCAAGGCTCAGTGCCTCTCTAGGTTACAAGCCCGCTCTGTTCTGGGCCTGAAATTCAAAGCAAACTGGCCAGACTCAGTGTCACTTTATCTGCTTTGTTGAGGTTGAACGTAGCGTAACCTCTGGCTTTGGAGGATCCACAGTGATGCTGAGCTTCCTAGAAACCAACGATCTGGCTGGGATTGTGCATTCTCCGTATTGAAAGCAACCCAGGCGATAGTTCAGTAGAAACCGGCCAAATGATCTCTCAGGCTCTTATGGCCAAGTCAGCCCAGGCCGTTGAGTAGATAATATTGTTGGGATAAACGGAGACATTTTAGGTTTTTTTCCTCCTGGGCTCAAAAGCGTGTTTTCGAGAAGAAGCCAAGTGATGAGTGCTCTTCACTAGTTCGCTCCGGTGCCTGATCTCACGAGGGTGTGGTGGTGTCTTCCAGATCGAAGCAAGGCTGAGATGGACCTGAAGGAGCTGAGTGAGTCTGTTCAGCAGCAGTCTACTCCTGTTCCTCTCATTTCTCCCAAGCGACAGATTCGCAGCAGATTCCAGCTAAATCTCGACAAGACGATAGAGAGTTGCAAAGCACAACTAGGTATGTGTCTTGGCTTGCTTATGTCATTATCCACCATCATTACTGTCTTTAGGGCGGCCACCTGGATGAAATGAAAGCCCGATCCTGGCTGCTGTTTTCGCAGCAGGTTTAACTTCGGCGTGTTGGTTCAACAAAAAATTATTTCTCATGGCAGAATATTTCACATTTGCTAGTTAATTGTTCAGTGGGTATTTTGAGTTTGTCAGAGTGCATTCTTTGACTGTGGCAGCCTGCTGATTCGAGGTGCCGCTTCTAAGAAAGTTTGGAAGCAGGAAGCGCCTCCTAAGTTTGCTGTTGTGCTTCTCTGCACATGTCGGCGTCTCCACTAAAGCATCACGCGTATCCCACAAGTGTCCCCAGCACAAACCCTTCCCCTCCAGGCTGGGCCAAGCCCCCCGCCCCTGGCACATGCATCCTGTTTCTGTATCTGTTGCCCCCCTTCCTCGTCCCCATGCTGCCTGCCTTTTTACACTGCCTACCTGAATCCTATCCCTCAGGCCGAGCTTGGGCATCACCTCCTCTAGGGAGTCTTCCTTGACTGCCCTCCCCATCTGCCCACCTCCTTTGGTGCTTTATGGCTCCAAAGCATCAGTGGTCCTTTTCTGTGGGGGGGTATTCCTCCCAATCTAGACTGGAAGCTCCTTGAAGGCAGAGAGGTTTGTCTTATAAAGATGTTATAAAGACTAGCCTTCTCCAAGGTACTTGGTCTTATACACATAGTGATGCTCTAGAATGTTTGTTGAAGAGTCAGAAGGTATTTATAAGGAACTAGGGGGTGGCTGGGTCTCAGTAGAGAAAGCCAGTCCAAGATGAGATTTGCATGTCACTGGGTGCTCTGGACCTTTGGGTGAGAAAGGAGCTAGCCGGGAGTCACTGAGGCTGCCCGAGGAAAGCATTCTTGGCTGGGTTGCCTGTTTGCTTAGGACATTGAGTGACATGGATAAAATTTTGCAGGCTCTGTCCCTCTTGGGTTCTTCCAAGCAGCTGCTTTAGCTCCTCAGTTGTTGTTGTTCATAAGGATTTATGGAGGACTTCCCATGCCCCCTGCCCTGTGCATAGATTGTCTTGAAGTTTGATCCTGTTATCAGACCCATTGTACAGGTGAAGAAATGGAGGTTCAGAGAGGTAGTTCACTCATTCAGGGTCACATAACTAACTGATAGAAGTGGAGGAGCAGGATCTGAATTCATCTCCTTTGGGCTCCAGTTCCAAGCGTGTGTGGTCATGCTTGTCAGTCTGGTGTCCAGCCTTTAGTTACCAGTTGCACAAGCCCTGAGATCCAGAAATTAAACCAGATTTGGTTTTTAGATTCTTTGAATTTGAGCCCTGGAGGAGGTCGATATAGTTCACTCCTGATCCTGCTGGGCTGTTTGTGGCTCTTAGCCTTTTACAGGTTTCTCTTCTGTGACCCCAGTCATGGTAACCGTCGCTCTAGAATGAAGACAATACAGAGTTGATGAGGATTTCCTCTTCAGAATTGTAGGGTATTGGCTTACTTACCTCCAGGTGGGTGGCGCTCACTACCGAGAGCAGGAAGGAAACATGAATAGGTTAAATAAAACTATTGTTAGAAATAGGCTTTTGCCCATTTTGGCTTGTGTATATAGGAAACTCCTGCCGTTTTGTCGTTTCTCCTTTTGCTTGAGACGTGGAAATGGGTAACTTTCCTCTGGACTCGGTTACAAGCAGAGCAACAGTAGAAACAGTGGTGTTGACTCTGCTTCAGGGCGGGGGGCCTGGTGGGGGCTGGGCGGCTGGGCCCTGGACACAGTGCTCCCCAGCCGGAAGGGGCCAGTGGTTCTCAGCCCCAGCCAGCCTCGCAGGCCTGCGACCCAGAGTGGCCAGGTCTTCTGCTCTTGCAGCACAAGCCTAGCATCTTAATTTTTGTGTGAAACGTCCCCTTAATTTATGAATTGGCCAGGACGTTCTAAGTTAAAAATAAAAAACAAATAACACAGTGTTGGAAAGCATTGGGTCAAACCATTGCTTCCTCAATAAGACATCTGCCCCTGTGGCTCGTGGGCTGTGAGTTTGCATCCCCTGCTTTAAGCCTTGGCTTATTTCTTGGAGTCCTGGGCACAAAGGGTGAAAGACTTAATGCTCTGGGAATTTGTGGGAAGAGCCCTAGTGGTGCCTCGAGTCCATGTCTCTAGCCTCGCCTTTCTGTCTTGGTTTTCTTTATGTCCCAGGACAGGTGATTTCTCAGGGCCTCTTTTTTTCTAATCTGTAAAATGGATCAGTTTTAACAACTCCTGTGTAGCATTCCCTTCCATCCCTCCCCTTCTCTGTGTCCCAGTGAGTTACCCATGCTGCCAAGATTGAGCGCTGGATAAATTAGAAATTCATCTTGAAATGTCAGTAACTGAACCCCTCAGCAGACAAGTTCCATTTGTCACCTGTAGTTAGCTGCAACTTGAGTCTACTGTTAACCCCCCACCAGGCCAATGTGATGCAATGTGAAATGTTTCTTTTTTTTATTCCAGCGTTGGGCGTGGAAAATGTTTGCGTTTTTTTGGTCCTGCTCTTTATTCTGTGACTACGCCACATGCTGGGTTTTCTTTTTGAATTTAGGCATAAACGAAATCTCGGAAGATGTTTATACGGCTGTTGAGCACAGCGATTCGGAGGATTCTGAGAAGTCAGATAGTAGCGGTAGTGACTCTATCAGTGATGAGGAACAGAGGTCCAAGAACGAGCCAGAAGATGCCGAAGACAAAGAGGGGGCTCGGATGGACAAAGAGCCATCTGCTGTCAAAAAAAAGCCCAAATTGCCGAACCCAGTGGAGACGAAAGAGGAGCTGAAAGTCGGCACGTCGCCAGCCAGCGAGAAAGCGGACCCCAGCTCGGCCAAGGAGAAGACGAGCCCCCAGCCTGAGAAGGACTTTTCAGACAAAGCAAAACCCTCGCCTCATCCCACAAAGGATAAGCCAAAGGGAAAAGATGAGACGGATTCCCCAACAGTGCATTTGGGCCTGGACTCCGATTCAGAGAGCGAACTTGTCATAGATTTAGGAGAAGACCATTCTGGGCGGGAGGGTCGAAAAAATAAGAAGGAACCCAAAGAACCATCTCCCAAGCAGGAGGGTAAGTGATTGCACCCGTTTCCGGTTTCTTGGTTTGGTGTGAGAATGCCACCTTGCCGTTTGTAGTATCACGTGTCATGTCACCCTCTGACATTGTGAAGGGTGGCACAGCAAAGCTTGGATGGGTCCCTGGTCGCCCAGCTAGTTCCTGAGCGGGACCAGGCCTTAACCTGGGCCTGCCCACCTTTTACCTTCTCAGTACCCAATGTGGTTGATTTTGAGCACAGGAAAAGTAGTAGTTGCTTCTAACAGTCAAGTCATTTTGAACCTATTAAGCAGTTTCTTTTCCAAAGTGTTCACTTACATGCCTAAGGTGTTTGTCAATGTTAAGATATTGAACAGGGCTGAAATTGTTAAAAGTGTTCAGTTCAAAGACCTCGATGAGTTTATTCTCCTTTACCCCCCCTCACGCTGCCCAGGCATCTCAAAACACATTTTCTTATTAGAGTATAAGACCTTTTGGGTCGGTGGCACCAGACTGCTGCGTTCTTCTTAAGGCCTCTAGAAATCCATAGGGGGAGTTATTGTATAATACCCACCTAAGCCCGTGTTCTGCCATATTTGCGTTTAACTGACATGGGCCCGAGGTTTCTCAGCCTTGGCACTAATTGACTTTTTATGCTAGATAATTCTTTGTCCTGTGTATTGGAGGATGTTTAGCAGTATATGTCAGTAGCATCTACCCAGTGGTGGCCTTCAAAAGGGTCTTAAAACAAAATCTCTCCTAGTTGTGGACTACTACCTAAGCTTCCCCTTCGTTACTATTAGGGACCGAACCAGCAGTGGCTGTTCTCAAACCTGCCGCATCCCAGGCATGTTGGCATACCCCCAGTGGAGCATGGGAATGATTTGAAAGATATCTGGCCCACGGACGAAGCAGTCAGCGAATTTCTCAGCTGGCTTGGCAAGTGGGTGGTGAGGGGATTCCAATATACCCAAGAAAGATAATGAAGAATTAATTAAGGGCCCAGGAGAGACACGGCCGAAAGACAAATTGGAGGTTGTAGCCATAAAACCTCTTGTACTTTGTGGGTTCCATAAGGAGGATAGCCAGGTTTAATTCTGTGGCTCAGTGGTAAAGAATCCTCCTGCCAATTGCAGGAGACATAGATTCGGTCCCTGGGTTGGGAAGATCTCCTGGAGAAGGAAATGGCAATGCACTCCAGTATTCTTGCCTGGAGAATTCCATGGACAGAGGAGCCTGATGGGCTATAGTCCATGGTGTCACAAAAGGGTTGGACGTGACTTAGTGACAGACGGCACACAGCTTCTGACCGTTGGTAACTTCTCAGTTATGTATCCCCTGGGGCTTTCTTAGTCTGGCTGCTTGAACAGAAGGGGGATGGGCCTTGAGCATCTTCCTTCTGTGTTTGTATCAACATGAACTGTTCTGGAACCTCAGTTCCTGCAGTTCATTGAAAGAGGATGGAATATCTCAGTGATACAAGGCAGGGAGAGAGAGAGGCACTTGAGTGGGTCAGGAAGGACAGGTCACTGCCCCACCCCTTAGAATTATGAATGGCATCTGAAACATCCATTTTTGTGTGGATTGGGGTTTGAGGTACCACTTCTGTTGCTGCAGAAAGCAACAGGAGTAGCAATTATTCCATGAAGTTTGTGGAATTGTTGGGTCCCAGATGGCAGTGTTCCTATGAATGATACTTTTATACTGTTCCTCTCTTTCTGGAATAGATCTTTTGTTTGGTTGTGGGGTTTTTTTTGCCCCTTCCAGAAAGGATTTGTGACATACTGATAAAATGGAAATCAAGACATCAGCGAGAAAGATGAAAATAGAACAGTGAGAGATCTGGGGAAAGTTTGTATACAGAAATAACTATTTCAGCCTTCAGAATTAGCAAAGTCAGGCTTCCATTTTGGGTCCGAGCTTCCTGGCAGTCAAAGCGAAGAGGGAAACACATATGAGTGCCTTAAAAGATCTCATGTCCGCCACCCCCCCCCCC
>SJYA01007995.1:10948-28971 GCA_006410615.1 Neotragus moschatus | reverse complement strand
GGGCCTCTCTCCCCTCAGGCTCAGCTCCCTCGCAGGCTCCCAGGCTCCTTCCCTCCTTCAGCCCAACGAGGACTGCCCACTGCCACTTGCCCTTCCCTCCTTTCCTCTTTTCCCAGATATCCTTTCGGCTCTGTTGTTCCTTCTTTCCCTCCAGTTTCTCTAACTCCTCCTCAGTTGATGGGGGAAGGAGGGGACTCTGGGGTCCTGACCCGCAGCCCCTGAGCAGGCAGCCAGCCAGCCAGAGCCAGCGCAGGTGACAGTTACTCACAGTTGCGTCATTCATCTCCTCAGGCCTCCTGAGGTGCCCCCTCCCTTCTAGCCTCCACGGCCTCTCTGGATGGGGACAGGGGCTCCAGCTGCCCCCTTCACCACAGCTATGTGCAAGCCCCTCTACCTTCTGAGTGTGGGGCTCTGGAAGAAATCAAATCCCACCTGACCCTGACCTCCCAAGGCTCTCTGCTTCCCAAAGGTCACTTCAGCAACCCCGAACAAGCTTGTTTTGAGTTGGGGAGGCTGACTTTCAGGATGGCATTTCTACCACGCCACTACCCACAGTCATCTGTCCCCGTGTTAGAGGGAGATCAGCCCCCTAGCCCCACCCAGCCCCCACCAAGGCCTCCCTCTCCCATGGGAGAACCTTCTAACCACCTCAGAAAGCTCGTGAATTAGCCAACCCTTCAAGCCATCCCCTGCCCTGAGGGGTTTAAGATGAAAGGGGAAAGGAAAGAGAGGTGGCCAGAGCAGAGCAGGGCCTCAGACGACAGCCTGATCTGACTGCACACAGATGAAAACACTGGGGCCCAGAGAGGGGAGTGCCCTTTCCAAAGTCACACAGAGCGTTGGAGGCACTCCAGAAAATCTGGTCCTGAGCCCTTCCCACAACTTGAGACTCCTCCCTACAAGCCTGCCCAGAGCAAATCCTCCATCCTCTGAACTCAGGTAGAACCTGTTTATAGCACGGATTTTGCACGGAGCAAATGCTGCCTGGCCTGGTTATTTATCCCATGCTGCCATCGAGACTCTGGTTCCCAAGTTGCTATGGGAAGGTGCCGTATCTCATACCCTTTTATGATGCTGGGACAGAGTGCCTTGCCCATTGTCAGGCTCAATAAATGTTTATTACTGCTGTAGCTGCCAGTGCAGATATAAGAAATGTCTCACACAGCTCTAATATGCTGTGGAGCCTTCAGCAAGCCACATCACTCCTCTGAGCTGCCGTTTCCTCATCTATCAAATAAGTTAGACCATAAACACAATTCCTAAGGTCTTATTATATGGTCCCTGGAAGACACAAAGTCCTTTTAAACAAGGTGGGACGTTGGTGCACAACACCAGACTCTGGATGGGAATACCTCCTCCCAGGGTGCGCCTCTGGGAGCAGTGACTCAGACGTGAGAAACAGGAGAGTAAAGCTTCTACTCAGAGAAGCTGGGAAAGAGAAACAGGGAACAGAAAAGCCTTCGGTCTAGTCTCCAGGGACCAGGTGTCACAGAGAGGAGACAGGACAGACTGGGTCCTGGAGCAAGGTGGTCAGCTACTCAACTGTGCATGAGGGTTGGGTGGAGGCGGCGCAGCGTGAACTGGCGGTGGGTAGGAGGCAGGGAGGGAAGCCCTGTGAGCAAGGTGCGGGGAGGGGATGACAAATTTCAGAAGGCACAGGGCTGAGCAAGGTCTTGGATGGAGAGAGAAGAGGGAGGCTAAGGAGTTAAGTCTGTGGCCTTACGATGCTGCTGGTCAGTCCTGTCTGGTTTCCAGGACACAGAGGAGCCAGGGGAGGAGTCAGACTGTGGTCTCACAGAGGGGACCCCAGTGAGGGTCTATGCCCCTTCCATGGAGCCCACAAACCATGTTCTTTGGTTTTGTAAGTTTCGGGGAGAGGAGGGAGGGTGGGGTAGGCATAGTGGAAGGCAAAAGACAAGCTTCGCTGCAGATCCCTCCCTAGGTGACGGGGACTGACATCCTGTATCCTTCTCATCTGCCCACCCCATCCCTTGATTCTTCCCAACCCTCTGCTTCCCTGTTCAGCCCGCTCACTGGTTCTCAGCCACTTCCCCACTTCCCGAAACTGCCAGCAGGATGAGGGAGCTTAGTGCTCTGTCCGCTGGGAGACCTGTTGGCCGAGGGAGGCGTGGAGTGGGCCCAGGCGATGGTGGCAGCTGTGCTCAGCTCCCGCCAGCACGGAGCAGCTTCTCCAGCTCAAACCGGGAGGGGTGTGGTGGAGGGAAAGCAGCGGGGTTTATTTCCCCCACAGCCCCAAACCCCAAACAGCCCCCTGAGGGAACTTGGGAGAGAAACCTCGAGAAAAATCACCTCCTCTCAGCAGGATTTGCAAAGGTAAACAGTTCCATCAGGAAACTAAGAGGGCTGCTTAGGACTCTGAAAATGGCCAGTTCTTTTCCATATCTGCTGTCTTCACGCACGTTGGAGACAGGCTCTTGGCCAGCAGTGAGAGAAGGCTGGCTCCAGCTGCCACTCCTGCAGGTTCGCTTCCACGCTCAGCTGATTCAGCCCCTTCCCAGAAATGTCCAGCAGCTCTGCCATACTCCAGAACTCTGCCTGTGGGGACCCAGGGAATTCGAGTACCACCCTGGCGCAGAGGTCCTTTCTAGAAGAGTGTAAAACTGCTCATTTTGGTCTACATCATGCCCACCGACAGAGCCCAGACTGCTGAGAATGCCACCCAAGCGTCTTTGTGACCTGCCGCAACCTCACTGCCTCAGTTTCTATGGCTCAGGCACGCTGAACGACCTACAGTCCTCAAACGCGACCCACACCTTTTCCTGGCTCTGTGCTTCCACCTCTGGCAAGCTCTGCAACGCTGCCCGCGTGCTTCCTCTCCGCAGCTTTCTAAATGCCGCCACCACTGCCTTGAACCCCTCCACGTGCTGCCAGAGCCCTGCGGAGAGGCTGTGATTTCTCCATTTGTCACCCCCAGCTGTGAGTGTATGCTTCTCCTTCCCCCCAGATGTGAGTCACTCAAGGGCCAGGGCTGCTTCAGGTACTCCATTCACCTCTGACCCCCGCTTGGGTCTCAGGAAAAGGAATGTCTGTCGGACGCAGAGTCGCAAGACACTGCTCACGTCACTCTCACGAGAGGAAAACCGGAGGCCAGAAGGAACTCTCCTGCTAGAGCGTCCGCTGGTTTTGACAGTCATACTCCTGGGGCCCTCTGGGGACTGAGAAGAGAGCACGGGAGGTTGCAATTCTACGTCTCTAATGCTGGGTCACTGAACAAGGGGACTGGGGAAAAAAAATAGGTAATGGTACGGGTTGTGTGGGGCAGTCTGTTTTAATGAAACTCGCTATTTATATATTTACATACACACACACACACACACACACACACACACAAAGAAAAAAAAAAGGAAACAAAAATAGATATTACAGCATAATAAAAATTACCACTGAGTACTGCGGGCTGGAGGTGGGATGCCCCCCGGCAGCACACCCCCCTGATGTGCTATCTAAGGGCCTGGAGACGGGACAGCTGGAGGGAGACAGAAGGCTCAGCCCACAGATGGCCCTGTCCTCCTGAGGGCTTCCTTGTCATTTGTTCCTGGCATTCAACCCCTCATGTCCTTCCTGGTCAGGAAGGGAGAGGCGGGAGCAGGGAGCACGGGGAGGTACGAGGCAGGAAGGAGAGAGCAGACAGACGCTGAAGGAGGGGAAGCTAGGGCAGGCAGCTCTAAACCACCATGGGGCCGGAGTCAAACAGGAGCAGGAAGCTTCTATTTGTCATCTCAGGATCAGGCAGGGGTGAGGAAGGAGGAACAGGGAAGAGCAGACAGGAAAGGGGAGATGCAGGCGGTGGGTGACTCGATTATCTCACTGTCTCTTTCGGGCAGTTCCGCTTTATGTCAACGTCAAGTCTGAGCCAGGCCCAGAGAGGTTCCATGACAAACTAGTGGTTTATGTCCCAGTGGGACAGATGATCTAGGAAGCAAACTGCAGAGCTGGCAGGAAAAGCTGGGGTCCTCTTCAGTAAGACACAGATCCTGGTTCCCGGGGAGTGATGAAAAGGACATCGGCTTTGGCATTGATGCAGTAGGTGACGATGAGAGAGAAGACGAGGATGCCGAAGCCCACTATCAGGGTGATAAACTGCAGGAGGGCGCGGGCAGGGAAGGAGAAAGGTGTTCTCAGAGCCCCGGGCAGCTGTGGTAACTGCTCGGGGCGGGGAGGCAGGGCTGGCTCTAAGCACCAAGCACTGAACCATCACAGGCAACATCTCCCTAGTCTGGGGACTAAAATACCTCTGTCCTGGCTTTTGCATTTTTTACTTAGATTTTAAGCATCCTGAAGGTAGGGCCATGACTTTGATTCTCTGGTGGCCAATAACGTGATTGTGATCGGTGCTCAGTAAGCATTAGAGCGACGTTCTAGCTCTGTAGGTGGGTGTGCTGGGCGGGAGTGGAGCTGGGGATGGGCTCCATACTGTCTCCTTGGGTCTCCATGGGTGCACACGGCCAGGACAAACACATCAGCAAACTGTCTGTGAGGACAAGCTTCCTAACGGCACATGCTGGCTGAGCAGGGACAGGCGTGCAGCAGGTTTTGGGGGCAAATGAGAGCTAGCAGGGGTAAGAGACAAGAGGCAATAGAGAGAGATCAAAGAGACCTCTGCCACCCACCCTCCCCATCTCACCTCCAGCTCTTTGCTGGCTACCAGAAATATCCGGGCGCGGATGTCTTTCCAGCGGCTCTCGGTCCATGTCGAGTATTCGGTAGAGCCCCACTGCTCCAGTTCAAAGGCAGGGGATAAGGCCCTGGCCAGGCGTGCCGTGGAACGCACACACCGGGGGAGCCGGTCCGTCTCATTGGCGTTCAAAGGGCCCTGAACCCAGGCGTACTCGTACAGCTGCACAGGACACAGGCCACAGCAAGGGGCTGACGCAGGCCTCCCTCACCCACTCCCTTCACCGTCTGGTTAGTCCGTTTTGACCCAGGGTGCTGCCTCTTCAGTACTTGAGTTCAATGGGCTGCATCCCTCCATCTCTCCACCCCAATCCCTTGCGTCCAACCAATTCTAGGAGATCCGGCAACCTTCCCAGCGGAAGGGGGGTGGAGGGGGCCCTGGGGTCACCTCTGATGTCCACTAGCACTCACATCCTTGTTTTCAGTGGGGACTTGACTCGGGTTTTGGCACTGCTCTCGGGTAAGGTCTATCACCTTGCCGGTCAAGTTGGCCAAGGCATACTGTACAACGTAAGTGGCATTGGTGGGGTTGGAGACGGCGATGTAATGCTGAAGAGGCCCGTCACCTGGTGGGAGACCACACGGAAAGGGGGGATTCAATGGGTGGGAGGGGGCGGGGGTGAGGCGCAGATGGGCAGGGCCGGAGAGAGCCCAAGATTAGCAGCAGCCAAAGAGAAAGTCAAGAAAAGAGAATCCAACAAATTTCAGGAGGAGGAAAGGAAAACGGGGCAGGGGCAAGAAAATAGGCAAAACAAAGAAGTAAAGATTAAGTCAAAAGGATGACTTTTTCTGTATCCCTTCCCTTGGTTAAGGACTCCACCCCACACCAGGTACTCACCCAGGTAGGACCTGAGGTCCGGCCTGAGGATAGACTGGAACCATGAGTTATTGGCTCTAACCAGGAACCCATAGAGCAGGCGGGTAACCTAGGATGGGGATATGGGGGAGATTTGGAGCCCAAGCAAAGTTTTATTAGTGGAGATTTCAGCCACGGGGTCGGAACCAGATTGGCCAGAAAATGGGCTAGGGAAAATGGTGGCTGGTGACAAGACACAGATGAGGCCCGCTGGGGGAACACCCAGGGCATCAGTGTTCCTCACCCACACATTCAGGCCTGCTAGATGCCAAAGTGTGGGAGACTAGGTGGGGACCAGGATGAAGGATACGGTAGCCCACTGTGTGCCAGGGAAGTTGCTCAGTCGTGTCCANAAGACACAGATGAGGCCCGCTGGGGGAACACCCAGGGCATCAGTGTTCCTCACCCACACATTCAGGCCTGCTAGATGCCAAAGTGTGGGAGACTAGGTGGGGACCAGGATGAAGGATACGGTAGCCCACTGTGTGCCAGGGAAGTTGCTCAGTCGTGTCCAACTCTTTGCGATCCCATGGACTGTAGCCCACCAGGCTCCTCCATCCATGGAATTTTCCAGGCAAGAGTACTGGAGTGGGTTGCCATTTCCTTCTCCAGGGGATCTTCCCAACCCAGAGGTCCTGCATTGCAGGGAGACGCCTTACCGTCTCAGCCACCAGGGAAGACAGACAGAGAGGAACTGGGGCCCACTTGCTCCTACCGTGCGGGGGTCAGCCTGTATGGTGTCACTGAAGCTGGCTCCTCCTGCGAGCTGGTACAATGCACGTGCCAGCACCGTGGCCACACCTGCCAGAGCCTGCGGGAAGAGCAGAGGGGCTGAGTGGCCCAGATTCCCTGACCCCCAACATTAACACGTAAGCCTTGTGCACTGTGGCCCCCATGCTCCCTCCAGCCCGGGTGCTACCTTGGCAGTGTCTGTCACAAAGTTCAGGTCCTCTTCAGGGCTCTGCCCTGCAGGGTAGGTCACATTAATGTTCTCAGCAGTGTCATAAATGCTTTGGTAATAGCTGCCAGGAAAGCCAGAATGAGCCTTGGCTGCACTCAGCCAGGGCCCTCCCCTTCCTCCCTCCACTGTCCCTTCCGTAGGAACTCGGGGTCTCATTTTTCCTCATCCGAGGATGAGGGGAGAGAGAAGATCAGGATTCCATATTGAAGAAGGAACAGAGGATGGGGAAGTAGGAATGCAGGTGGGAGTGCCTGAATGCAAAGACTCGTGTGACCGACAAGACAGAAGAGGCAAATGAGACCAAAATGCAGAATCTGCGCCTTCCTGGGAGATCCTAAAACATCAGCGACACTTCTGTGGCATTTGGGTCAGAGATGCAGGAGCGTCGCTGAGAGAACCCTACCACACATCATCAGAGCAATCGTACGACCGTCTCAACGCACATTCATACTGAGGCTGGCTGGGAGCAGAGGGTGACGGGCAGGCCTGTCCACAGACATGTCGCACTACACAGGGTCAAACCGCCTCAATACTCCTTGGAGCCCCAAGGAGGCAGATCTCAGAAGAGAAGGAAAGGGGAGAGAGCTCCCAGCCTCTCCCACCACTGAACAGCCTGCCCCACAAGGACTCAAGTCAATCACATAGTCAAGTCCAACGTGTGCTCAAATGATGGACCACCTCTCACCACACAGTAGTACAGAAGACAGGTCTGGAGAAGAAAGCTGATCTTACGTACTGGAACTGTCACCAGCCCCAGATAAATGAGAAGGTGCTACTGGGCAGAGGCTGGAGAACCAGAGCTTACACATTTTGATTCAGAAACTCACTTGGGGGCTTCCCTGGTGGCTCAGTGGTGAAGAACCTGCCTGCCAATGCAGGAGACGTGGACTCGACCCCTGGGTCAGGAAGATACCACACACCTTGCACCAACTAAGCCCCTGCACCACAACTACTGAGCCTGTGCTCCAGAGCCCAGGAGCCCCAACCACTGAGACCACACAGCCCAGCTACTGAAGCCCTCGAGCCCGTGCCCCGCAACACAGTGAAAAGCCCACGCACTGCAACTAGAGCGGTCCCTACTCACTACAGCTAGAGAAAAGCCTGCACCGCAACAAAGACCCAGGACCACCAAAAACAAAATAAGTTAAAGAAAAGAGAAATTCACCTGGCCTGTTGGAAGAAGGGAAGGGAGGCTGGGAGCCTAGCAATCCAGCCTGAGTAAAGTCCCAGTGCCCTAGGCATCGAGTTAGGGGCAGTTTAGGGGTGTCAGGACTGGCAGAAAAGTGACTAGCATGGCCTTGCCCCGTATCTCTGGAGCCCCCCCCAGCTGCAGGAACATTTTTATACCCACACTGAACCACACGCAGTTACCACACAGTAAGAACATGTGACATTTTAGGGTGAGTACCGTCTGTGTCCCTCACGGGCCAGCCCCAGGCAGGGACAGCTCCATGTCCTCCGGCCACGGGCTCCCCATCACTACTGTACTGTGCATTTGTAACGATGCCCTCTGCTGGCAGCCCTGAGGAACTCAGGCCCCTGGAGAGTGTGGAAAGTTGGAACCGAGCTACGAAGGGACTCAGCTGAGGACTGTTTTCTAAAATGAACATCTAGTCCAACGAGAGGATCGTGTGAGATGAGAACAGGACACTGAGCAAAAGAGCACAGATTGACCTGCGGTTCTGGAGAGGGTGGCATGGGGACAGGGGTGAGCAGGGGTTCCTCTTGACACAGGAACTCTGTTCCTCTGCAGACCTCAAACTGCAGAACAGACTCTCTTCAGGAATGACAAGGAGGCGGGCTGGGCAACTCTTACAGGTTATGGAAGGAATCAGAGTGGTCAGCAAGAACAACGCCAGAGATGTTTCGTGCTCGAAGAAATCGCTGCAGAGAAGACGGTGGCAGAGGCTGGGACTGATTCAGTCTCCTGAGGACAACGGTGGGGACAGCAGCGCTGCTCTGCTCCAGGGTGCTCAGGAGCGCCTCCACCTGGGAGAGGAGGGGCATGAGCTGACGGAGGCTGCGAGGGGAGGAAGCAGGAGGCCCCTCAGACCTGCAACGCTCCCCAACTTCCAAGGCAGCCCTAAATCTGCCTGGAGGCTGCGAGGGAGGAAGCAGGAGGCCCCTCAGACCTGCAATGCTCCCCAACTTCCAAAGCAGCCCTTAATCCGCCTGGATCTAAATCCTGCAAGCCTTTTGGTATCAAGCCTCTCTGGATTTTCCTGCAGCATCTACTATCCTGTTTAAATCACCACACAAAGAAGGAAGAGATCTGTGGTTGTTTTTTTCTTTTCCATATATATAGGTAAACCCAACTCTCCTCAGGACATTGTCTTAGCCAATGTCTTACTTATTATTTACTATGCAGAATCGGAGGAGCAAAAAATAATACAAAACAGTGCTGAGTGCCATACTAGTAGTCTACTCTAGGCTGTAAGAGGTAGGGGTGGTATTGAAGCTGGGCTGGCAGGAAGAGAACCTCAGGGATAAAACAGACCTATAGCTGTACTTTGAGGGAGGGAGGGTCTTGAACAAGGAGTGAGGAAAGTGGAAAACAGTTTGGGTAGGGAGTTTGGCACAGCCAAGAATGGGGCAGGGTAAGCAGGACAGCCGGGCCCCTGGGGTGGCAGGGAAGAAAGGAGACACCCACACCCCGTCCTAAGTGGGCAGTGACAGTTCGCTAGGTACCAAATGAACAGAGAACTACACATCCCGGGAACAGTGACAAGAGCTGAGCTCATGGTTTTCCCAGGGAACTGGAACAGGTGGGGAGTTCACCCTTTAGTCAACACCCAACCTAAGGTCCTGTCTCACACGCGCTGGAGGCTGGTGGGGATAAGGCCAGGGCAAGCCCGTATTTTGAGCTGCTGAAACAGGAAGTGAGGAGGAGAGATGCTTAGGTTACCTGGTTTAGTACAGTTTCATTTTTCTGAGACATGGGGTCTGTGTGCATCCAAAGCTCTAGTGAGTTTCTTAAGGCCACCTGGAGGTAAGATGAAGGAGTAATGTTTATAATTAGTCTCCCCTTCCAGCCCATACCAGGAAGAAAGGAGTGGGAGCAGAAGTCAAGGGAAGAGGCGGCAGCACCTCCAGTGAGGACAAGGAACAGCTGAGGGAAAGCTTTGAGGAGGAAAGGAAGAGGCGGGAGGAGACATGCCACACACCTGTCCCAGCTCCACAAATGAGTCGATGTTCTCTAGCTGCACCGGAAACTCGCCCTTCTCCATGTCGTAGACCATTCGCGAGCTGCCAATGTAGTCAAAAGTTTCCTGAGGGGCGCAGACGGGGGGAAAGGGAACAGAGATCCCAAAGCATGAGGGCAGCCTCAGTGACTTGGGGCCAGATCCTCAGAGCTCTAGGCACAAAGGCTACTACTGTCCGCGCCATCTCAGCTGCCAGCCAGCCGAGTCACACGACCCTGCCCTCCGCCCTACCCTGCCTCCCAGCTGCGCCAAGGCCTCACATGTGTGTGTCTCAGGACTTCTTGAGCCCAGACATGGGGAGAGCAACAGCGGCGTAGGCCAGAGGCGGACACCAGCTGTTATGTGCCTGCTTCTTGCTTCTCCCCTTACCTCCACCCGCTCAGCCACAGATGCTGGTTTCCCTACTCTGTGGCCAGGCTGTGGTGGAGGTAGGGAGGCAGGAGCCTCAGGGCTCCTGGGTCCACAGAATAAAATAGACTGCATCAGTAGGGAAGTGAGGGAGTCGGCAGTTTAGCAATTCTGGGTCAGGGTGCAAATGCTTCCTGTGATGAGGGAGCCTGAAGGGAAGACTTTCCAGAAGCTGAATAACAACTAGGCCAAGTGCTAAGATCTTCCCCAAACCAGAGCCCTTCCCACCTTTACCACCTGCTTCTTCCCACCATCCCACCCCAGCGAAAGAGCCCTCACCCCTTGGAAGAAGACAAACATGACGTTGCGGGGCAGGGTGGCCACGTCAGGTGCCTTCTGCAGGGCTTCAGCTGCAGCCAGCTGCGTGACGAAGGAGGCGACCGCGCTTTCAGCCCCTGGGGCCACGTTCCAGAAAAAAGAACGGCTGTCGAGCTGGGCACAGCAGACAAGGCAGAGGGGGTACACTTTGAAAATGGAAATTCGAGCCAGACCCTAGTCCCCCCTTCCCCTGCTCTGGCCAAGAAAACATCCACATCCTGGGGCAATGGCTAGACGCCCACAGTCCAGAGCCTGCTTCGTCTAAGGCTCCAACAACTTAGATGCCTGATAAGCCTGTCCTTTCTGTGCCAGTCCTGCCCACCCCGATCGGGCCAATACTCACTCGGGTGGCAGCCACCACAACCCTGTCATCGGGCTCCAGCGGCCTAGATGTATTTATAGGCTTCAGCATGCTCCACACATTGAAGTCGGACAGAGGGTCACAGACGATTTCTGAACAGGACACAGTAAGGGAGAAGGCAGCTACTGAGGCAGCCTCTGACCAGGGCCCCATGGACTCTGCGAGTCACTTCTCTGGCTCCGTTCTTCCACGTTGCTTTCTCTGCCGCTGGAAACAACCTGCCTCGATTTGTGTGGAACCGTTCTGCTTCTTCCGCCCGGTGCTCCCTGCTCTGCCCAGCACCCCCTGCTGGGCCCAACCCACCCTGCCCCTACAGTGGTCTCAGCTACGCTCGCTGGCATGGCCCTTTCAGCCCACCCGGTGCTCCCCGCTATGCCCAGCGCTCCCCGCTATGCCCAGCGCCCCCTGCTGGGCCTACCCCACCCTGCCCCTACAGTGGTCTCAGCCACGCTCGCTGGCCGCCCCTTCGACCCACCCCGGGCAGCCAGCTCACCCCGACGTGCCCCACCTGGGCTGATGGTGAATGAACTCTGGATGAGGCTGCGTCGCATGCAGGTGACGGTGCTGACAACAGCGTGCATGTGTGAGAAGAGCTGCATGGCACACAGCGGGAAGGCCGGCGCCGAGCCATTTGGACTCAGGTTGTGATCTCGGTAGCACTACAAGGGGAGGAGGACCCCGGTGAGGCTGGAGCTGTAGTGTCCCTCCCATACCCCCCAAAAAGAGGAGGGCCCGGCTCCATCCTTTAGCCGCTCCCACGTCTGTCCCTGAGCTACAGGACTGTACCCTGTCTGGTACAACCACAGGGGCTATAAAGTCAAAAAGAACAAGTCACCAAGAGGTGCCAAGGGTCACAAACTCAACGACTTAGCTGGGGCTGATGAAATTACTCTATACCAAATGGCCTGGCTCACTATGGAGCTTTGGTCACTGTTTCTACTATGATTTGCTGTAAAGAGCACCAAACTGGAAGATGAAAAAGCAAATTCAAGACAGCCTGGACATCAACTCATCATGAAACTTTTGCACAAACCTCTTAACTGCTCTGTGTATCAAAATTAGAGAACATTAGCTTAGAATTAGAGAACACTAGAGCTAAAAAGAATTCAGAAATTACTAAACTGAATCTCTCAATTCCTAGTCCAATGCGCTTTCTTACCATACAAAGTATTCTTAATCAGGGCTCTACAGCTTATCTGATATTAAACATTCTTTATGTTTTGCTCTAGTCTAAAAGCCTTTAATGTTATACTGTAAGGCAGAAGAGAAATAGGGGAGGGGAATATGAAAAAAATAAACCTCTTGGCTCTTCTTGGAGCAACAGCCTTTCAAAGGGTAGACTAGTACAATGAGGCTCCTTCCAAAAAGGAGGAGAGCCTAACAACTAATTCTAAGTAAGAAGTGCTAAGAGCTGGCAGAGTCATTACCTGCTTAATGACATTAGTTTCATTTTCATCTTCAAGAAGAAAGATGGGGAAACTGAAATCTTCATAAGCCAAGCCATCGCCCAGCTTGTTCCACTGAAAGGCTCTGCAGTGAGCAAACTGTGACCCATAAGAGTTGGAGTAAATACCTGAAAGGGAGGACAGGGCATAGGATGTTGGGACAGCAAGCACTTAGAAATCAGGTAAGGGAGGAGGGCTAGGATATCACAGGGTGGGCACTAAAAGTTCCAAAGGAGAGAGTGACTCAAAAAGAAGCATCAACTTCTCATCACCTACAGTAAAACAGACACTGGTATCAGAGACCCCTAGGCTAGCCAGTTGGGGATCTGAACATGTGACAGAAAGGGAGAGTGGAAGGTAAACAGAGGGCGGGGGAGCAAGAGACAGAAGAGATGAGTGGCAAAGACAAATCTTCTGTTTGGGAGGCAGCTGCTCACAGTATACACGAACACGTACTCCTTCACAACCTCCCCCCCCAGAGAACGAAGCAACGATGAGCTCTGGGTGACAAGTCCGCCCTGACCCACTGGGGTGCTTACCAAACCCATCATTGGGACATTGCACACTGGGAGAGAAGCCTGAGGCAGGACTGGGCTTGGCTAAAGACACTGCAAGACCAGCAATTCGGCCGGATCTCCCCTTCAGCTTCTCCATCACATCCCTGGAATGGGGCAACAAGGCCATGAACGAAGGCAGAGAGATTATCGGGCAGCCTGACATCCTGCCCTCTAGGGTGGAAACAAATGCGGAATTTGGCGAATCACCACTGCTGACTCATTTCTTGTCTTTCAGCTTCTGAATGAAAACTACGACCTAATCTGGGCTCAAGGCTTCATCTCATCTACCCTATCTCTGTACATCCCGTTCCTTCCTGGGGTCCTTACACACCTAGAGTTCTACTTACAAGGTCACTGAGACTCCTTTTGATGGCACATCTTTTGCTCTGCGCACCAACCCACCCCCTGCCTGGCGGGACCAGGGCAGCTTACACTCACAAGCTGGAAGACTGTTCACTGACTCTCCCCTTCTCTGGATGCATTTCCCCAGCAGGAACACAGTTCTTACCTGGTAAAGAGTGTGCCCTCTAGCAGAACCACGTAAGGGGGGTTAGGGCCATCAGTCAACACCCACTGCAGGTCCTCTTTCTTCTCTACTACGTGGATAACCCCTGTGTCCCCACTAATGGAAGCTGCCAGGATAGAATGAGTCAAATTAAAGCATCTACAGCTAACAATCTGACTTTGCCTCACTGATTCTGCAGATTATTCACCACCGCCACTGCCCCCCGCCGCCCACTTCCAAAATGTCACAAGACCCTGGGTTAATGCAGCCAACTCCAGAGTGAAACTGAAGGGCAAAACTGCCCTGGTTCCATCTGAAGATTACTAGGAAGAAATGGAGGACAAAAGAGCTCAGAAGTCTTATTACAGGCCTTGCTTGTTAAATGCCAGAAAGGCTCTGTGTCCTCTTCCCTCAAACTCACTAAGGATTATATATGAGATTCTGTAGCAGTAGACACCAAAGTTTTTAAATATGTGTTTTCTCCAGGAAATGGCAGGCTCTAGATGTCAAGCCTGGAGTTCCAGCACTAAATCTTCCTTTGTGCAGATTTCCGTGCCCTCATAGCCTCCATGGATCTCCTTTCCTTTGCCCTATTTGGGTAAGACTTCACTTGCTTTTGGTCAGTTTTGGGTAAGGTTAAATCAAGAGGTTCAAGGAGATCTGTAGAACAGAACTTCCCAAATGATGGTCCTCAAAGAGATTAGATGTGCTGATATTAAAGTCCTCTCATTTCTGGGGACCAAGCATCTCCAAAGACCTTAGGCTGTTCACCCCAGGCCAGGAGCAGACACATATATTACCCCAGGATGCTTTACGGATAACTTGGAAGTATCTCATACCATAGGGAAAGAGTTAAAGAAAAGGAATGCAAAGAAAGCTATAGATTACCCCTTTTGAGCGCTTTTAAAAGGGTCCAATAGAAACAGAGCATTCGAATCAGAAAATCAAACCTAGGTCTTTTACTCCAAATTTAAGAGGGTGTAGCTTGCTCAGGATGGACAGATATGAAGTAAGATTTAGAAATAAGTAGGCTGAAAAGGAAATAAGATGCCAATGAGGAAGTGGCCAGAGACCAGCCCCTCCCCTCTCGCCTCTCCGTATTGGCTCCAGGCTTTATCTCTACAGGCTACTGCTTTGATTCCCACAGGGCTGCTCTAAGGACAGGTAGCCGAATGACTCAGTCCCAGAGGGGATACTGTAGAGCTCAGCTTCAGGAGGATGGGAGCCTAGCTTTTTGCACTAAAGTGCAGTTCCAGCAAGACCAGCAGTACAGTCTGATCTCAGTCCACACTGGACCTGACTCCCTTCTCCTCACAAGACTAGTTTAAGAATGAAGTCCAACAAAAATTTTACTTGGAGCTGTTTGGAACCAGTTAACCCACTCCCAGTACTTGCTGTAATAAGGACATGGATAATTAACACAGAATATAGCCAGGGGATGGGTGGGTAGAAAAACAGTAATTGCCACCTTGAGCAAATTCTTCACTTCCAGTGTCTAGTTTTCTCCAACCGAACGAGAAGGTTTCAGACAATTACAAAGTACTGCTGAGACGGCACTTAGCATCACCAATAAACACCTATTAAAGGTGCTCGACTTTCAGCTTTGTGCACTTATATTCCAACCATTTTTACAGGAATGAACAGATTCAGAGGTAACCAATTTTGATGAAGAAGCCAAGATCTGACTCTAAGTTTCCTGCATCCCTGCAAAAAACTATATTCTACCAAAGCTACTATCCAACAAACAAAATCTGAAGACAACAGGTTAAGTAGCAAGGAACTGGAGAATTTGGCCTTTTGATTACAACTCCCCCCCCCCATAGTTTTATAACCATAACATGTTGACATGGGACACATTTACAAAACATAAAGACAAATTTAAATGCTTTATTATTTCCTCTTGCAACTATTTGGCTTTCTCAATGTCTTCTTCTTCAAAGGGTTCACTGCCTTAAAGAAGCTCATTTTGGTTCCAAAAAGAGCATTCAGAGTGCAGATGATGACTGGACTTCATAGAATAGGAGGCTTTTTCTCCTAAGAAACAGTATAGCTTTCCACCTAACTTACTGGGTGGTTAAGAGTCCTAGATTAGAACTTAGACCACCAAATCCAAGCTTCATCACTGACCAGCAGGACAATCTTAGAAGTTACTCACTTCTCTAAGTCTCTGTTTCATATTGGTAAGATGGGAGGGTAATAACAGGGGCTACTGCATGAGGTTGTTGTGATGGTTAAGTGAGATGCACATATAAGAAGTTTAGTATGTAGTATTTCCTCAATGTTTGTTCTTATTAATTACCTCGCCTGGTTTGACAAATGGTTCTCTACCACCTACTGCCCGCATCGCCTAGTTTGCGTTGAGGTTCCCCACAAGACTTGAATCATTACACCCAGGGCACAGACTGAAATGTCAACGGCCACGAACACAGTTCCCAATCTCAACTCACACTGGCAGCCAATCTGATGTGTAGCATTAAGCAGACGGACACAGGGAGCTGTTTTATTTAAGGGGATGTAGATCTTCCTCTCCACTGAGTTTCCTTCGCACAAACCTGATCAGAAGATAAAAAAAAAATGTAAGAAGAAATGGGAAGTCATTGGTGCTAGCCTCTGTCATACCACAACTAGGCTGAACGGTTTTGGGTATATCATACTTTCCAAAACGAGACTGACGTCTACCCTTCTCGCCTCTTGGGAACATTACTGGGACAAATAAATGCACTCAGCTATGCACCACAGAGGGTTGCTACAAATCATAAAGCAACTGACATTGAAGCTTAAAGAGAAAACACTTGATTCATCAAAACAAAGGCATTTAACATTAGATGTACCTGCTTCTGGTTGCATACTCAACCACACTTCCATTTGTCTATTCTGTATATATATCACTAATTAGTTAATAAACCAGTGCCAGTCTAAGAATATAGACTACAACAACAACAACAAAAGTCTCCCTGAGATATTTTTCCAGGAATCTGAACAGAACTGGGAGAAAACTTACGCTATATACCCTGTCAGTTAACCTAATATCAGTAAGTAATCTGTGCGTGCCCACAGTGTGGGCAGCTAGTTTTTCCTTTGTTGTTGTTTAGTCACTAAGTCCAGTGCCACTCTTTTGTGACCCATGGACTGTAGTCCCTCAGGCTCCTCTGTCCATGGGACTTCCTAGGCAAGAATACTGGAGTGGGTTGCCATTTCCTTCCCCAGGGGATCTTTACCGACCCAGGGATCAAATCAGCATCTCCTGAATTAGCAGGAGAATTCATTACCACTGAGCCAACAGGGAAGCCCAGTTTCTCCTTTGGAGGTCTTTAAAACAAACAATCTCAATTTGGGGGAAGGTATCATCATGTTTATAAGCAGGCATGTTTGCATTTAGGGCCTCATATACCAGAAAGTAAATGCGTGTAGGCAAACACCTGTGCATATTATAAATGCCTAAAGTTCCTTGAGTCATTATTTCACAGCATAAACAGTTAAGAGAACTAATATCTTACCTTAGTCTCACTTTATTAATGGGACAAACCAAGGTGAAGCACAGGGACGCATGTTTACGGTGGAATCAACCGAAAAAGAAATAAGGCATCTACCTTCCTTAGCGCCGCAATGCACCCACAGAACCAGGCGCTTTCATCTTAAAAGTCTAAACGCACTGGAAAGAAAGCTGAACTCTTAACACTTGTCCTTTCTGATTTTGAGTGGGGTGGCTGGGCCGTGGGGGAAACGAGGTATCCGGACAAAGTGGGAGAGAGTTGAGCTGGAAGTTCAAGAAGAGGCCTGGGAAAGGAAATCGGGAGAGTTGACCTGCCGCGGGGTAGAAGGTACACTCAGGTCCAGGCAAAAGGGGAACTTCTGTCGTAGGAACCAAAAAAAGAGGATTTATAGGGTAGGGGGACGGAGGGGCTGAGGGGACCAATTGGGAGACGGCAGCGCTCGGGCTGGGCAGATCCAGAGGGCTCTCCTTACAGACTGGAGCTCACGGGTAGGGGAGGCCTCACCTGCCAGTAGGACGCAGAAAGACAGAAGGCGAAGAAGACTCCTACTTCCCGGGTCAGCCACAGAGCCGCCCCCAGCGGTGGCCATCTTGCCTCTCAGCTGAGCGGAAGCCTCAATTCCCACCTTCTCCGGCAGTGGCCTCTCTAGGCCAACCCTGGCTCCGTCTCTATGGCTCGGAGCTCCTGGGGCCGGAAGTTAATATCCGTGGAACTTCCGGGAGTCGAGGCGAAGGGACGCTGACGTGGAGGCAACTGTGGGGCGGCAGGGAGCGTCAGGACTCGGTTTAACAGCTGGGAGCCTGAAGGATGCTAACCAAATTTGAGACCAAGAGTGCGCGGGTCAAAGGTAATGGAGATTAAAAGAGGGAGCGCGGAGGCTGGATGTTGGGGGCAGCCCTGTCACTGAGGAAGAGAAAGGGAAGTTAACGGGCTGAGTTGGGCCCACCGTAGGAACCTAGAGGAACCTGAGACAGAGGGAGGCTTTTAGGCTTGGCGGGCGATTCACCTCCAGTCCTGTCGCCCTTGGGATTTGGTTTAACTGTAGTGGTTAACGCACCTCAGGAGGTTCGTTTGGCTCACCCCCTGTTTCTTTCTCCTCCCCTCTCCTGGGTCCTGTACTGCTACATTTATTCTGATCCCAAAGCTCTATACAGTCAGCAAAAACAAGACCGGGAGCTGACTGTGGCTCAGATCATGAACTCATTGCCAAATTCAGACTT
>SJYA01007994.1:0-17324 GCA_006410615.1 Neotragus moschatus | reverse complement strand
AGGCAAGGGATCCCTCTAAGTGCGTGAATGGGGGGAGCTATGGAGAAAGACTGGCCGAAGAGGCCCCCTGAGCACCCAGCTACAAGAGACTGGAAAAAAGCCTCTGATCGGGCCATAACTCCTGCCGCGGAGGCAATCCGTGTCCCTGCACACCTGGCGCCGCCAGGGTCGCCCCACCCCCCCCAAGCCAAGCAGCTGCACCACCTTCACGCTCAACCCTCACTGGGGCAGAGCTGCCACAGGCAAAAAAAAAAAGTCTTGTGTTTACATGTGCAGGGCCACTTTGGTTCTGTCTGACTTTGCGACGCTGTAGACTGTGGCTTGCCAGGCTGCCAGAGGGGGGTTCTTCAGGCAGGAATACTGGAGTGTATTGGCCAATACTTGTTGCCATACCCTCCTAGAGCACTATATTTCCTGCTGCCCTAGCCACCAACCCCCGTGAGTACCTGGTGCTGCCAGAACCCCTGCAACCCAGGCAGCTGCACCACCTCCACACTTGGCCCTCACAAGGGCAAACCCAAGTCCTCCAGGGCAGCCTCAGGATCTAAACCCCAGTGGATGACCCACATGCAGAGGTGGAAAGAAAACCACAATTGAAACCCAGGGGCAGTGTGGCTAAGGAAGAAGACCCCAAACCTTCCCACCAGCTGGACAAGCTGCAGATTACATCCACACAATCAACTAGGCACACNCAAGTCCTCCAGGGCAGCCTCAGGATCTAAACCCCAGTGGATGACCCACATGCAGAGGTGGAAAGAAAACCACAATTGAAACCCAGGGGCAGTGTGGCTAAGGAAGAAGACCCCAAACCTTCCCACCAGCTGGACAAGCTGCAGATTACATCCACACAATCAACTAGGCACACTCTGTGTCTATGGAATATATAAAAGGCCACTGAGAGCTCCCACAAAAGAAAATGCACTAGCTCTGATAGCTGTGGACACTGGAGGCAAGAACACACAGGAGTAGGACCAGGTTAGAATCTGAGCTGCCCCCACAGCAGGTCCAGTGATCAGCACAGTGTTGGAGGGCATCCTAGGGAGGTAAGGTGGACTGGGATTCCCAACGCAGGAAAGCACCTTGCTTTAGTTTTGTTTTCCAGTTTGTGCTTAAGTTAGTCTTGTTCTTAACTGGTAAATATAATTTTTTATTTGCTTTGTTGACTGGATCGATCTTTATTTTTGTTGGACTGTTTTTCACTTTGCTCATAAGTGTATATGTATATGTGTATATTCCATTATTTTAATTATGATCTGCCTGATTTTGTAACTGCCATTTGTATGGGGTTCATCTTTGATTTCTCATTTTTGGATATTTGTTTTACTCTCCCTTAATGCCATAAAAAACCACTTTTGGAATCTTTGTTCCTGACCAGAGATCAAACCCTGAGCCTTTGGAGTGGGAGCACTGACTCCAAGACCCTAGACTACCAGAGAACTCACCCTAGGGAGTATCAAATAGTGAGAACTCACACAAAGGAAACCACTTTATTACAAGACCAAGCATCACCCAACCACCAGTAGCACCCTATGCAGGATGCCTCATCTAAACAACAAACTAAACAAAAATACAAACCCAATCATCAGCAGACAGGAGTACCACCTGACTCAGCCTTGCCCATCAGAGGAAAAACCTCAGTAAAGTTAAGAAAATTGAAATTGTATCAAGCATCTTCTCAGAACCACAATGCTATGAGACTAGAAATCAATTACAAGAAAAAAAAAAGTGTAAGAAACACAAACACATGGAGATTATACAACACGTTTCTAAATAACCAACAGGTTACTGAAGAAATCAAAAGGGAAATTAAAAAATTTCTAGAAACAAATGACAATGAGAACACGACAACTCAAAATCTGTGGGATGCAGCAAAAGCAGTCCTAAGAGGGACGTTGATAGCAGTACAATCCTACCTCAAGAAACAAGAAAAACATTGAATAGACAGCCTGCCTTTATACCTAAAGCAACTGGGAAAAGAAGAAAAAAAAATGTTAGTAGAAGGAAAGAAATCATAAAGATCCAAGCAGAAATAAATGAAAAATAAATGAAGGAAACAATAGTAAGGTTAATAAAATACAAGTATTCTACTTGTAAGAATAAATCACAGTAAATAAGAACCGCTAGTCATTAAAATTTAGCCTTGAGGTGGAATCATGCACGCAGGAACATCAGCGCTTGTCTAGAGACAGGTACCCTTCATGCTCGCTCACACCCATCAGGGACAGGCCTCTGACCACTACCTGCAGTGATGTACGGGGAGAGGTCTCCTGCTGCTTCTGGGACAGAGGCAGCTGCTGCTGTGAGGACACAGGTCTGCCATTATTCCTCTCTGCCCCCAAAGGACTGAGCTTGTCTGAGAATGCAGCACACGTGGAGCAGACAGAGCTGCCGTATGTAAAGAATTCTGTCCCATTTCCACCATTTAATCCTCAGCGTAAGCTACTGAGCATTCCACTAGGACGTTTCGGTCAATCGTCTATCTGCCAGTTTGGAGGAGGTCAGCTGAACTCTCTATCTCAACTGTAAAATTCCTAAATGATACACATGTAAAAGATGTTTGAGGCTGAGGAGGTCTTGCTTTAGCAAACGATGGCCTGCCAAGCTGTAACTCCAGCAGAACTTCCCACAATGGGAACATGTGAACCTGATACAAAGCTGCCCTGTGGCTATAATTCATATGTAGCAATAAGCTGTCATCCATAAACTGCATCCCTCATCTTAGCATCTACTCTCCCACTACAGCAGCATTAGGTAATGTATTGTTTTCTAGAGACGTCATAACAAGTCACCAAAAACAATGGAAATTTACTCTCTCACAGTTCTAGAAGTCCAAAATCAAGATGCTGGCAGGCCACCCTCCTTCCAGAGGGTCTATGGTCCACTCCTTGCCTCTCCCAGACTGGGCATTCCTGGGCTTGTGGGTACATCACTCCCATCTCTGCCTCCATGGTCACAAGGCCTTTTTTCCCTTCTTTGTCTAATCTGCCTACCTCTTAAAAGGTCACTTGTCATTGGATTTAGGGCTCACCCAGGGCTTCCCTCATAGCTCAGTTGGTAAAGAATCTGCCTGCAGTGCAGAAGACCTGGGTTCGATACCTGGGTCGGGAAGATCCCCTGGAGAAGAAAATGGCAACCCACTCCAGTATTCTTGCCTGGAGAATTCCATGGACAGAGGAGCCTGGCAGACTACAGTCCACGGGGTCACAAGAGTCAGACATGACTTAGTGACTAAACCACCAAACCACAGATAAGCCAAGATGATCTCCTCACTTATCATCTTTAATTTCACCTGCAAAGACATTTTTTTTTTTCCCAAATAAAGTACCATAGGAAATGGACATATGTTTTGGGGTGCCACTACTGAGCTCACCACCGGTCACTAATGTCCTTTAAAACCTGTCACAGAACGTAAGAGATCTTCCTGAGGAAACACTCTTTGACATGATGGTTCCCAAACTGTTTACACACTACAGTCACGTGGAAAAGTCCTAACACCCTGCTGGCACCCCCGAGCCAAACAAACTGCAATGTTGGAGAAGGAGAACCAGGCACCAGCAGTTTCTAAAGATGCCCCAAGTCTTTCTAACGTGCTACAAGATGTGGAAGCCACTGTTTTCATAGCACTTCTTTGTTTCTATATGTTTGCACCATCTTCAAGTTCAAAACGCTCCAGTTTTACTTCTGCATGCTTATTAAAACTCTTAAACTTTTCCCTTGTGGTTATCTGTATTAAAATGAAGCCTTTTATAAAAACAAAAGAATATTTTATTGAATATACGGTTATGTTTTCCTATTGATTGTGCTCTGAGATCTTAGGACCTGCTCTTACTCCAGAGATCCACAAATCCCCTGGTCTTTGCCTCAGAATACATATTTCTGCCAAAGGCAAAAACAAGCTGCTTTGGATTTAATTCCTTTGAGTAGATCATTGTATCCACTGGAAATCCATATCATTGTAAATAATTGCTCTAAAAAGAATGACTAAACATTTAGAGCTTTAAGGTCTATAAAGTATTAAACTCAGAGAAAAAAGGAAGAGATAAGGTTTTAATGGAATCTTGATATGAGTATGGAAAAGAGGTACTCATGGTTTGGTGTACTTTCAAGTGAGGTCCATGATCTTAGAGAGGATCAGAATACTATTTGTCCTGAGACAGGCTAAGTTGATCTTTACAAAGAGAAGTTCACCTTGAGCCACCTATGTGGTCAAATTAGCTCTTGGATATTGAAACCAGAGATCATCGTTCCATTTTTATTCATCTTTTCATTTTTATTATTAATTTCTTATCAGACTTGCCAAAATTCCAGGGAAATATTTTAAGTAAAAATATTTCCCAGTATACATCTCTCTTCACACTACATCTTAAAGTTCTCCACAAGGATACAGCCAAAAGCTGCATGATTCAAAAGTTCAGAACAGAGAACACAGCTTGTACTTTACCAAAGGAAGAGTTTACACTTTATCTATTTTATATTACTGTAAGTGATTTTTTTCCTGTGATATAAGTTTGAACCCCATAATAAGGTATTTATCAATATAGTTCATTTTAATACATATTTATAGACTAATAAGATTCTTTTCACTTGGTATACCCACATTTGCTAAAGAGTTTAATAAATCCCATATACTATACTCTCTGTCCTCCAAGATCGTATAGCCAAAAGACATAGAAGGGCAGAGATAAAAATGATTAAGCAAATATCTACTGAAGGCCTACTTTATGCAATGCATTTTTCTAGGGATAAGATACCAGGGTTCTGATGCTATTCCTAGGCTGCAGAGATTTTGCTTGGCCTTGGTTGAAGACTAGGTCTTGGACAAGGAGAGCTGCTACATAAGAAAATCAATAGGAGGAAAGAAGCACTGATACCAAAGTACCTGTCAGGGGAGCAGATGTGTGGTCATTGTTTGTGCAGTATCCTTTTTCCTTTTTAGGTAATTAATTGTACCCCAGCTTTCTTTTGGAGATGCACTCCTTTTTCACTCTCAGTCTGCCACAGTTTACAGATCCTGACAGAAGACACAAAACTCTTGGGTCAGAGGAAAAACACGTGGCTACTCACAGCAACAGCAATCGCCAGAGTACTTGCATTTTTTTGTGTCAGCTCCCTGAGCCCTGGTTCCTGGAAGGCAATGCAAAGAGAGTCGAGGGACACCTGCATATACAGCAGGGTGTGTTGCAGGGACCTTGGCTTTTTTACAAGGATAGTAAGCTTGCCTCTCATTTGTTTCAGAGGGAGACACTGCCTCTGTCTTCCAAGGCTGTTTGCTATACAAATGGGAACAAAGTGCGATGCTCACCACCCTAGTTCCATTCGGGTTAAGTGGTAACCCACTGCTGACCCACAGGGCACTCTGAGAGGAAACTGAGATAATGGCATGAGGCATTCTGCGCTTTGGACAAGGAGGTCCCTTATACAGTTAGACGTGTACCTGACCCCAGGTTCTTGCATCTTCTCACATATAGAAAAGCACTAATGTCATTCGCTTGAGATATGTGTTTTGGTGATTAGCAATAATCTTTTGTCAAGATCTATGCTTGACTGTACATATTCCCTAGCCAAAAGTCAGGTATAAACTGGTTTCTCCCCTACCTTTTCAGAGCAGGTTCCTCAGAGCTAAGAGATTGCCTTTTGGGCTACAGTCTTCAGGAATAAAATTTAAAATAATAAAATAATTAAATTCAAAATTCGCAACTCTTAAGCTGTGGATTTTCCTTTAAGTCAAGACAAACACTGAAAGCAAAACAAAGTCACTCCGTGCCTCTCCTCAGAAGAAATACAGAAATGCATGAGACACAAGAACTGTCTGCTAACATAACACAGTTTTTGTTTTTCAGTTCATTCTTCTCAAGAAGTATACTGAGTATCACTTCAGTCAGTTCAGTTGCTCAGTCGTGTCCTACTCTTTGTGACTTCATGGACTGCAGCACGCCAGGCCTCCCTGTCCATCACCAACTCTTGTAGTTTACTCAAACTCATGTCCATTGAGTTGGTGATGCCATCCATCTATCTCATCCTCTGTCGTGCCCTTCTCCTTCTGCCCCCAATCCCTCCCAGCATCAGGGTCTTTTCCAGTGAGTCAGTTCACATGCAACCACTCAATTCAAAACTGCTAGTCATCTGGAGCTTGTTTCCTTAATTTCCCAGTGAAAAGTAAGGACCAGAATATCCACATTATTTGCCATACTTAACAAGGACTCAGAAATGCATGGAACCCTCACTGAGAAAGTTGGTCCAAGACAACGGTCCCCAAATTCTAACCCCTGAGAGAGGGCTTTGGATTTCATAGTGATAGGCAGTACACAGCCATTTTAAGAAATCATCTGTTTTTTACTCATGTACAAAGAACAATGTCTTCTGAACTTTGGTAAATAATCTAGCTCAGTTGCCAGTCTGCTTTCAAATTATCTCATTCCAAAGATTAGTATGCATCATGAAAGCAAAAACAACACTTTCTTCATTCCTTTTGTCTGAAGACAAAGTGAAACATTTTTGAGAGAGGTGGTTTAATTACAAATAAAAGGAATTTTTACACAGTGTGGGGGGAAACTGAGGGAGCTCATCCCCTTTAAGAAATTATGTCAGTGAATTTTTTCAGATTAGAAAAACCCATGGGTAAGAAATGCAAAATGAGTTACATGTGCTAATTCGCTTCAGTCGTGTCTGACTCTTTGTGACTCCATGGACTGTAGCCCACCAAACTCCTCTGCCCATGGGATTCTCCAGGCAAGAACACTGGAGTGGGTTGCCATTCCCTTCGCCAGGGTATCTCCCTGACTCGTGGGTCAAACCTGGGTCTCTTATGTATCTGGCATTGGCAGATGAGTTATTTACCACTGCGCCACCTGGGAAGCCCAAAATAAGTTAAACAGAACACTTAAATATTAAGGGAAATTATACCAAACCATAAAATGAGCTCTAATGTGACATTAAACATACACATACCAAGCTAATTCATAACCGGTTTCTTAAATCTTATGATCATATTCTGATCTCTGAAAGTGGAATTTAATATGATGAAATACAATGGAATTCTTCTTAATGAACTACTCATATTAGTCTTTTTTTCTGCTCTTTTTTAACTAGGTAAAAGAATGATTCACTATCCACTAAAGAATCTGAAGATTTAGAATAAAGTTGCTGCCAAACATACAAACTCAGGACACTCAAAAGGTATGCCCCACAGGGAAGCTCCCCTAGCAAGACCTCTGTGACTTACTTATTCCTAGACAGTTCTCAAGTTTGTTTCCACATAAGGCAATAGAGAGTCCACATTTTTAAGTGAAAGTGAATATTTATGAGCACTTCTTGTGCATGCAAGTATGCTCAGTCACTTCCAACTCCTTGCGACCCAATGGACTAGAGCCTGCCAGGCTCTTCTATCCATGAAATTTCCCAGGCAAGAATACTGGAGTAGGCTGTCATTTCCTACTCCAGGGGATCTTCCTGACTCAAGGACTGAACTCACATCTCTTGCATCACCAGCATTGGCAGGTGGAGTCTTTATCATTGCGCCACTTATTAAAGTGCAGCACTTATTAAATATTACACATATTAACCCATGTGTCTGAAAGCCACCCTTTGAAGATGTTTGATCCTTCCCATGTTCAGACGGGGACACAGATGCAACCTGGCCAAGTTCCAGTGCAGGGAATGGTGCAGTCTGGATTTGAGCCCAAAGCCTGCACCCTCACCTCTACACCCACTGCCCTTAGGAACAGTAGCCCATATTCCCTACCGAGTAGCCAGCAGTCAGAATCAACCCTCAAGGTGTTCAGCATTTTCACAATACATTTCTAAAATTTAAAAATGTCAAGGGTTTTCTCACTTCAATTTGTTGTGGCTGTCATTTGTCATACTAAATATTAAAAGAGTTTTTATTGATTTATTAAGGCTGTCAATTTCCCACCCTTGGTTGAGGTAGGCAGAAAAAATGTACATTTTAAAAATCCTGCCTATAACTCTTCTAAAGTGCTGAAACACCCACTAGCTAGTAGCAGAAGGAAGGTATTTACATTTCAGTCCAATCTAGTAATCTGTCTGTGTGAGATCATACTCTGAAGTATCTCTTGAAGAAACTCATTGATCCCTCCTGGGATCATGTTGGAGATACAGCCAAACACCTACTGGGACTCTCAGGCCCAGTAGACTACAGGCTCAAGCCAAGGCCAGGCTTTCAGAACTCCTCCATCCACCACCCTTGTCCTCAGATGGGGAGCTGCTAAGGCAATGGACAAAAGGATCTAATAATCTGAGTGGCGTCCTCTTGCTTCTCTGACCTCTAGAACATCTCTCATTCTCTACTGTCAACTTAAAAAATATTCACAACATAAAAGTTGAGGGTAATCTTTCATTTGGCAGGAATTTTTAGGACTTCAAGCCTGGAAGGTAGCATCTCAAGTAACACTGAGAGAACTGTTCTGAGGAGTTGAAGGGAGAGCTAGGATATATATGAGTTTCACAACAAAGGGCAGGTAAGCAGAACATCAATAGACTACTGTTAAAGAAAACCAGAAATTGCAAGTTAAAGACTGTAGTGCATTTCTATGTATGGGAAGATGAAAGAATCTGGGCTTACTGAAATCATCCCTCTGAGATGCATCTCAGCTATTTGTGACCAGTATCCTATGTTTTCGTATCCTGAGGTTCCTCAGGGTTCAGCCATGGGGAGTGGTTGCAGTCTGGGGTCTGCTAGATGGCAAGTGTTCCTTCTCTGCTGAGTTCTCTCAGGCTCAGTAGCTCTCCACAGGCTGTGGCTGCAGCCACTAATGACTATGATATCTTTTGTTTACTGATATGGCAGGAAACACTCCATTTCTCACTATTTACTCTACCTCTCTCCTCCATCTTTATTCCATAATCCCTCATGACAAGAGGATTTCGTTTCATCCTTGAGGCCATATGCCTCACGGAATAGCCACAAATGGGCATTTATTTTTATTTACCTTTATTGAAGAAATTCTGATATTCTAATCCAAACACCCCTTTGTTTTGCTCTTGATGTGCTAAATTTGAGAAAATTGTCTCTTCCTCATTAAAGTTTGTCTTACAAGCCTGTTGCCTTAATGCAAAATCCTGTTTCATATGGCAGAAATTGAATGTGAATTCCTTCTTTCTCTTTATATTCCTACCGTAACAATCCTATAAGTTCATCCCCACCATCAGCCATATGAATCCTTCAGGTTGTAGAGGAAAAATTCATGCAAGGAGACAAAAAAAGAAAAATACAACACATTTTTAAGAATATTACCCCAGCTGCACTCAGGTTTAACATCAATAAGTATGTACATATTTTCCATTATTTTTGCATGCAATATTTCCTCTACTTTTGTAAAAACGTGTTTATACACGGCAGAAACTAATGCAACACTGTAAAGCAATTATACTCCAATACCTATGTAAAACTGTCTGATACATAAATTAAGTTCATTAAAGCCCCTGAGGTTAAAAAAAAAAAAAAAGTTTTCTTATTCAATCTTAAAGACATCCTTTTATAACATATGCCACTCATGAGCTATTAAATTGACCTTTCTCTTGATTAATAGTGGATCTGGGTCAGAAAGGTACCCTGGTGGAGGGCATGGCAACTCACTCCAGTGTTCTTGCCTGAAGAATCCCATGGACAGAGGAGCCTGGCGGGGTAGAGTCCATAGGGTCACAAAGAGTCAGGCACGGCTGAAGTGACACAACTGAAGCACATATTACACATATATACATCTTTACTACTAAGATAAAATGACAAGAGATAATTACTGTAATGTCAGAAAGTGCTCTTCATTCTATTTCCATCCTTTAGCAACAGTTTGCTTAGGTATCACTTCATTTCTGAGAAACCTTTACCGTGGTCACGGTCATTTTACAGTATGTTTAGTTGTGTGGACATTCAGGGGTGATAAACTATCTTCTCATTTTCTCCTGGTGTCAGCGACAACAGCAAGCCAGAAGCAAATGCCTAAGATCCCAGCTCTCCTGAAGACAGAAAGAGGAATACAACACGCCCATCAGAAGCAGTGGGATCCATGTAATTAACCATCAGGGAAGTGCAAATAAAAACTACAGTGAGATTACTGCATGCAGTCAGACTGGCTAGTAGCAAAAGGATAACAAAGCATAAATGTGGGCAAAAATGCAGAGAAAAAGGGAGCCCGGGTACACTGCTGATGGTCATGTAAACTGGCACAACCACTGTGCCAAAAGAGTATGGAGATTCCTCTAAAAATTAAAAATAGAACTAGCTTATGGTCTAGCAGTTTCACTTCTGAGTATTTATCCAGAGAAAAATGAAAACACCAATTCAAAAAGATACCCATCACGCCTATATTGACTGCAGCATTATTCACAGAAACAAAGGCATAGAACCCAAGTGCCCATCAGTAGATGAATAGTTAAGATCATGTGCTCCTGGAACCAGAGATAGAAAATGTACAAAAATCCTTAAATTTATGTAAGGTCTCTATCACACGTTAGCCCATTGCCCAAGGAAATAGGCTCATACCGCGCTCCGCTAGGAGACTGCCTCTGCGAGGTCTTCCAAGCCAGCCCCCGTGATGCTGCCGCCCGGGAGGCTCACCAGCGAGACGGCCACTGCGCCCGGCCAGGTCTGCAACCAGATGCCAGAGCTTCGTGCGTCGTCTCCACTGGAGATGCGCCACCAGAAGCGACTACTACTGCCGCTGCTGCTCCTTGGTGCGGGGCTGCGCTGCATCGTGCGGGCGGACCTCTGCACCCCAAGCTGCCCAACCACGGCCAACGCCCTGGTCTAGGGTGTCCTGCGTCTTCGGAAGAACACCACGCTGAAAAGAAGCTCCAAATCCGGTACTGCAGGTGGTGCCGCCTGCACTGCGGCGTCCGCCTCATCGTCCCCAGAAGCAGGCAATTTATCTTTATTAAACTACCCACCGCCCAACAAACGTCAAGAACATCAGTCAGGATTAGGAAAGGCAAACCAACCAACATGTTCAAAAGCAGCATACTACTCAGAAAGATTTTGTCATCAGAGAACCTTTGGAACTAGCATTAATTCATGAATTCAGTGCTTCAGAGTACCAGGCCGGGCCCAGTTTTTCTAGTCAAACAGTTGAGAATACCCTCCTTTCTCTCATGCTGGGACATTCTTCAAGGATGAAAATGCTCACCCAAATAAGAAAACATAATGCTCCAATCCCGAATTGTAGACGTGTAGTTTTTCATGGTACAAACAGACATTGCGCTTTTGTATTAATAGCTGCAGCATTCACAATAGCCAAGAGACCAAAGCAAACCAAGTATCTATTGACAGACGTATTAACAAATTATGGTGACGCATATATATGTGTTTATATTTGTATACACACACACATACACAAACTGGATTATTTGCCCTTAAAAACAAAGGAAATTGTGACACACGCTACAACATGGATACAACTTAAAAACATGAAACAGGCCAGCCACAAAAGGACAAATATTATGTGATTCCACTTCTATGAAGTATCTAGAAGAGTCAAATTCATATAGACAGAAAGGAGAATGCTGGTTGCCAGGGACTGAGGAAAGGGAAGACCAGGGAGTCAATGTCTAATGGGTTCAGAGTACCAATCTGGGGTGAGGAAAAGCTGTGGTAATGGTTGCACGGTACTGTGAATGGATCCAGTGCCACTGAACTGCACACTGGAAAACTGTTAAAATGGAAAAGGTTGGTATGTATTATTTTACCACAACATAAACACACATGTGCACGTGCATGAGCACACAAGCAGAGCTGTCCTTGCTCTGAAGACGAAATGTTCCATATCCACACTCCTATACTAGATTCTGTACTTCTAAAAACCTGATTTTCTTTTTAGAAAAAGTGCGGCATGCCTTCACCAGCTGTCAACCCCCTTCTGTGCCCCAAGGTTGTGGTTTGTGGCCACGCACACTGGGCAGCCAGACCCTCATCCTGGACTGGAGGAGGCAGAGGGGACCCGAGGACCTGAGCACGTCTGATGGAAACATCCACTGCGCTGGGGCACTTTCCCTGTTTTCCCCAGGGGATAACTTCCATTCTTGGTGCCAGCTGAACTCGGTGAGCTCCTTGCCCCCTCAGAAAACATCCTGACAGTGAGATGGTATCATGTGGACTTGTATTAAACATTTGGAAGAAGCTGAAGCTTTACACTGTGAAGCAGGGAGAGAGAAGAGCCAACATCTTGTGGCGCTCACCCCAACTCCTTACCAAGGAAGGGGAGTGAAAGGACCTGATGGTTATGTTAGAGACTCCTCTAGTTATACTTTCATCTCCTGTCCTTACACCAGATCATATGCGTGCCTTCAGGCTTAGCCTCTGACCTGTCTTGGCAGTATTATATAACCTCTGGGCTCAAATGCCTTTCCAAGTGAGTTGGAGTAAAGGTTAAAAACTGAGATAGTAAGTCCTCTGACCTGCAGCCTTAAAAAAGTTTTTTTTTTTTTAAATATGGAATTGGAATATGACTAGAGATATATATTGAGGTCCAGTCGTCCAGAAAGCCCCACACACCTGATCTTCCTTCTGGCTCCTCTGCCAACATCTCATCTGAATGGAGGACAAAGAATCAAGCTTCAGGGATGCATTTCTCCAGTGTCATAAAATATTATTGTGCGCAGTCTCATATCTGGCTATTCTTTCTTAAGGGTTTTATAAGCAGTTGGTAAATTTCAAAAATTTTGGGATGCAAACTTCTTAGCTGAATCAATGTAACAAATGGACTTTTTGACAAGTGTAAGTCAGTCCTGGTGTCTTTGCAGAGTTTGTAGATTTCAAATATGTCTTGATTGTTCTAGTGCTCACAGTGACAAGTCTCAGACCTGAGACATTTTGTGGAAGATTCAAGGAATGAGGCAAAAACAACACAAGTTGAACTGGAATAAAAAAGCATTTGAGGTAGGTTCACTTCAGTCTTGAATTAAACCTCTGAATCTCCTCTAAGCATTTGGCAGCAATTTCACCCACAAACAGCTTACAGTATCATTTAATTTCCCACTGGAACTTTGGAGAAAACAATGATACTAACAATTAAGTGAAATAATATATGCATAAGCACCTACCTCAATGCCTAGTGCAATTTCAGTACTTGATTGAACTTGGAAAACAGTGATAACTTCTTTTATTAGACCAGTTGTGAAATATTTTCTATACTTTATAGCAGTGTTGAATGGGGATCATTTGTCTGTTGGTTGCTTTGTCTGCCTGTAAGAGTGGATTAACCTCAAACAGATATGACCTTGGATGTGGGAGCAAGGGCAGGCATGCACAAGGCTTCTACACCCAACCAACAGAAAGTAAACTTAGATGATTCAATTCAGCTCTCTTTCCTCAATTCCAAAAATGATAATGCTTCAGAAATGGGACATATCTAAGTTTAGACAACAGGACAAAAACAAAAAACAAAAACGAATCTACCTTTCCTCCTCCCAAGTCTGATCCATGATAGAATTAAAAATGCTAAAGAGCACACTAGTGACCCCATGGAAATACCGCCAACTTTGGTGTTATTTATTACCTTCAACTAGCTTAAGGAGCAGAGAAGGCAATGGCACCCCACTCCAGCACTCGTGCCTGTAAAATCCCATGGATGGAGGAGCCTGGTGGGCTGCAGTCCATGGGGTCACGAAGAGTTGGACACAACTGAGCGACTTCACTTTCACTTTTCACTTTCATGCACTGGAGAAGGAAACAGCAACCCACCCAGTGTTCTTGACTAGAGAATCCTAGGGACGGGGGAGCCTGGTGGGCTGCTGTCTATGGGGTTGCACAGAGTCAGACACGACTGAAGCGACTTAGCAGCAGCAGCAGCTTAAGGAGAGAACTGCAGCCTCCTTACACACCATTTGCACTGAGTGCCATCCCAAGTGAAAGGAAATTGATAGAGCAAAGCACTTTTATCGTTAAAGTCTTGCTTTTTCAAAGGATTGAAACTTAAATGACAGGACTTGGCTTTATGAGACCTAAATGGAAAAAAAGTTCCCAAACAGATGCTGAATTTCCCCCTAGTCACAACTTGCTCAGCAAGATGATATGCTTCTTAAATTCTCTGAACTGCCTGAAAGTTTTTAATTTAACCTTTTTGCTTTGAAAAGGGTTTCATTTACTGTGTGCCTTTGGCATTATTATCTTCAATTTTACTTTCTAAATCACTGTTGTCCTAGATTTTATTCTACCCTGGAGTCCATTTTTATCCTTTAAAATTGATTGAGTGGTTCATTCACTAGTTTCCTTCTATTTCCTAATTTTAGGTTTAGCACAAATAAAGAATTGTGTTAGGGTATGCCTGATGAGATAATGGTGTCCTCTTACTATTCACATTCTTACTTCGGAAGCCCTTAGAACTAGCCTAGAAATGTGCAAGCAGAGAGAGGAGAAATTGTGCAAACACTGAAAAAAAAAAGACTACGCAAGGTATATGTCTGATAAATGTCCAAGGACAAATATCTGGTGCAATAAAAGCACATAATGGGGATTTGACCAAGCTTGAACTATCTGAGGAGGCTCCAGGAGGAACTTTTGCTCTGAGGTCTGAAGATGTGGACTGAAGTGAGCCCTGCTGTGGGGAGGAACACCTCTCAGCTGAAGGACTTTAAGACAGCACGCAGCCAGAGTAAAGGAGATGTCCAGCAAACCTGGACAGACAAGCAGGGGCCAGATCAGATACACTTTGCCCCCACAGCAAAGATCTGAAATAGGGCAGCGATGTAATCCAACATGGTTTTAGAGGATCACTTGAGTGGCAAAAACGGATTGGAATGGAAAAGTGGAAATAGATGGCTACTGAAATACAGGTAAAATGTGAAGATGGTTTATCAAAAGCAGTGACAATGGAGAGAAACATTTGAAAGATGTGAAGTAAATTGGTCAGTTGTAGTTGTGGAAGGTGAAGCAGAAGGATGTCTCCAGATTAAGAATCACACCCAGCTCCTGGCACATGCATCTAAATAAACTGGGGTATCATTTGCTAGGCTGGGAAATCAAAAATGGAAGGGGGTGAGGCATGGGAGAATGGGGAATCCAAATGGTGACCTTGGTAGTTTTAGACATGGCAATTTGTTTCCTTGGAGACATCCAGTGGAAATAGTGGGTAGGAGGCAGTGTGGACCTTTTACATGGCCTCTGATCACACTTAGATGTTTATCATAGGGAAAAAAAAGAAAGAAAGAAAAGGTATCAAAACAACATTCTTTTCAAGTACCTCTCTCACTCCTTTCTCCATTTTTCAAAAGAAATTAATGAAGCCAGAGGTACTATTCTTACTAGGACAGACTCACTCTCAAACCATGACTCTTTCTGAAGGGCGCTACAACCTATAATCTCTGATAAACAAAGATTCCTGGTCCCTGAATGCTAAAAATAATTATTGTAATAAAATATTTAATGCAAAACAACTTGGAGAAGACCTTTAAAAGTCGCTCTTTGCATTGAACTCACCATTGGGTGCATACAATTGTAATGAACACTGGATAACTTATTGAGAATGATTATGAAACTACATACAGAGATCTTCCTTACTAAAGGAGAGGGATTATATAGAGGAATAAGACTTTGCACAGTAACAATTTTTCAAAGAAAATATGAACATCCCTTTTCCTTAAAAGGCTGCAGATGTCTTCTGTATGAATTTAATACTTAAGCACTAATCATTAATAATTCAGGAGTTCCCATAATACCACTAGCCTAATAAACCAAGATAACGTCCATAGCATCAGTGATTAGTGCTTTAGTGAAGGAGACTCATTTTATCATCACAGAGGAGTGGGAATAATCAATCTAACATGCTAGCCTGTTAGCCAAGGTCAAACTACCCTTCTAACTTCCCTTTTGCTCTAATAGCATGTCCCTTACAGCCACATGCATTTCTGACTTGCTGCTTCTGCTTCTCCTTGCATGACACATTACATCCCCTTAGTTCCAATTATTAATTTATTAATTATCACCAAGGAAAAGTTTGTTTTAAATGCCCAGAGGATGTGTACTGTAGGTTCACAGAGGTAGATCCAGCAGGGTTTATGAACTCATTGCCAGTGAATTAGGAGGCTTCCATATGCTCAGAGGCCATTATATGAGCCAAAAATAAAATTTCTAATTATTCCCATCCATAAAATGTCCAGAAGAAAGGTATGCTAGCTAATTTTAAAATACAGAATAATGTAACAGATGTCATGAGTGGGCTAGCACCTAGGATGGACAAAATCCTTCAGTGAAGGGAGCATTCTTTCTAGCATGATCATGTTACTTATGAGTTCTCATCATTGTCTTAGCAACAACAATATATTATTAGGATATCCTCTCTGTGCCAGACTCTAAATCAGGTGTTTTCTGTGAAATATTATTTAATCCTTACAACAACCTTATGAGGTATACATTATCTGCATTTTACAAGGGCAATACCTGAAAACATTGGGAAACTTGCCCCAAGTCACACAGACAAGTAAAGGCCGAGGTTAATACTTTGTCTTTGGACAACAGACTCTCTATAGGAAATAATGACAAGACATTATGTAACTTGTGTATATTGGAAATCACAGAGGTATGGAAAGAACTCACCCAACAACAAAGATTTTCAAAATGATTTTCACCTCCAGGCAAGTCTTGATCATCTCAGGATACAGAAAACAGAAATTACCTAAACCATGAAAATCATGGAAAAACTCCAGATTTTATTCACCAGTTCCTTTTCTTATTTAGTATAAAAAAGTGCTTAGGGAAAAATAATCAAACAGAATTAGAGTAAACTATGTATGTAAGTGAGAAATAGATTTAAGGGACTAGATCTGATGGACAGAATGCCTGACGAACTATGGACGGAAGACGGAGGTTTGTAACATTGTACAGGAGAGAGGGATCAAGACCATCCCCAAGAAAAAGAAATGCAAAAAAGCAAAATGGCTATCTGAGGAGGCTTTACAAATAGCTGTGAAAACAGAAGCAAAAAACAAAGGAGAAAAGGAAAGATATAAGCACCTGAATGCAGAGTTCCAAACAACAGCAAGGATGGATAAGAAAGCCTTCCTCAGCAATCAATGCAATGAAATAGAGGAAAACAACAGAATGGGAAAGACGAGATCTCTTCAAGAAAATTAGAGATACCAAGGGAACATTTCATGCAAAGATGGGCTCGATCTGGACCTAACAGAAGCAGAAGATATTAAGAGGTGGCAAGAATACACAGAAGAACTGTACAAAAAATCATGTACTGTACAAGATAATCATGATGGTGTGATCACTCACCTAGAGCCAGACATCCTGGAACGTGAAGTCGAGTGGGCCTTAGAAAGCATCCCTACAAACAAAGCTAGTGGAGGTGATGGAATTCCAGTTGAGCTATTTC
>SJYA01007993.1:0-17314 GCA_006410615.1 Neotragus moschatus | reverse complement strand
CTTTCGTCCATCTGTCCGTCCATCACTTTGCCCCATGTACGTATTAATTGCCCCTTATCCGTTCCTGTCACAAACACAAAGGACATAGGAAACAGTATTATTTTAACTGATGTGTTCAGGAACCAGTAATGCCAAAGCCGTCAAAATGCTAAAAACAGATGCCAGCACTCCCTGTTCACTGTCAACAACAGCAGAACGAAAATAAAAGATTTTAAATTACCAAACCAATCAAAGAGTGCATTTCAAGCACCCGAGCTGGCCATCAGATTAGATATAACTAGAATTTTAAACGTGAGCCAAACACCTGTGCAAACTCCTTAGCACCTGTGTCCCCAGGCCCACTCGTTTGGGAGTGAGAGAGTCACATTTATAGGAACACAGTGGTTGTCATCTCTTCCCTGGCCTACTGTTGAGTGTTTTCCAGGGCCCCTTGGATGCTCCCCCAAGCACCTCTGTGTGGCCCCCAAGACAGCCTGCTCTGCTGAAGACCTGGGGGCTCGCAGTCACCGCTCCCTACTGTTCTGCTCTGGCTTCCCTCCTGCCTCCCGTCCTGCCTCCCGTCCTGCCTCCCGTCCTGCCTCCCGTCCTGCAGGGCACTGGCAGCAAGCCTCCAAGCTCTGGGAAGCCTGGGGACGTGCGATTTCACTGGCACTGCCTCTGATGACAGCTTCTAGTAGTGTTGTCTGAGGTCACGCTGTGCTCAGGTTGTGCTTTGCTAAAGGTGCCCGATCTCCAGTATGGCAAGCACCCTTCCCTGCGGACTGCCCAGTGCCCCCAGCAGAGGAGTGGACAAAACAGACAGCATCCCCCTGTTGCTCTCCACTAAATATACCTTGTTAGTAGTTCAGAGTGCTGCCGCACACAAAGCCCGCGCAAAAAGCAAACGCCTGGCGTGTTTATGTGCCGATCTGCAAAACGCCGGGCCTCTGGGTAACTGCGGAGAAGGCAATGGCACCCCACTCCAGCACTCTTGCCTGGAAAATCCCATTGACGGAGGACCCTGGAAGGCTGCAGTCCATGGGGTCGCTGAGGGTCGCACACGACTGAGCAACTTCACTTTCACTTTTCACTCTCATGCATTGGAGAAGGAGATGGCACCCCACTCCAGTGCTCTTGCCTGGAAAATCCCCTGGATGAAGGAGCCTGGTTGGCTGCAATCCATGGAGTCACTACCAGTCGGACACGACTGAGCGACTTCACTTTCACTTTTCACTCTCATGCACTGGAGAAGGAAATGGCGACCCACTCCAGTGTTCTTGCCTGGAGAATCCCAGGGACGGGGGAGCCTGGTGGGCTGCTGTCTATGGGGTCGCACAGAGTCGGACACGACTGAAGCGACTTAGCAGCAGCAGCAGCTGGGTAACTGTGTCGGATGCGGAGTCAGAGGCCAAGGCCGAGCCTCCCCCCTCCCCTAACAAACCTGCAAGCCGGCGTGACTGGCCCACGCAGAGGCCTGGCGGGGCTGCAAAGCAGACTCCTACGCTTACTCAGACAGCCCTACCGTACACGCCCAGGGGCGCGCAGAGCAGACGGGGCTTCGAGAATGAGGGGAAGCCGGCGGCGGCCAGGACGGCTGTAGGAAGACGTGCCCGAAGGCACAGCGGGACCCGGGGCAGTAAACGCGGGCAGCCCGTGAAGATGCTCTCTCAGCTCGCTGGGCCCGCGCCTGTCCTTCGGCCTGAGTCCCTCTGACCTGGCAGCCCTCCCCTCTGCCTGGGCTGAGGCACAAGTGCAGGCGCCCCGGTGAGGGCACAGGAGGGAGCACCGAGCTCCCCCTGCCTGGGCCCCCAGGCAGCCCCGAGTCCAGGTGTGTCTTTTCCGGCGCTTGCTGAGGCCCCGGAAAGCAAAGGAGCAGCGACTCAAGACTAATGAAAACAGCCAGTGCTGCCCGTCTTAAAGCCAGACTCACCTCTTTCTCGTTGAAGTACGGCTGATTTATACTCTTATATTAGGTTCAGGTATACAGCATAGTGATTCAGGCTTTTTTTTTTTTTTTTTTGCTGATTAGACTCCACTGTAGGTTATTACAGGTAAGGCTACAATGCCCTCTGCGTGCAGTATAAAGTTTGTAATTTCTTTTATGCAGAGTAGTTTGTACCTGCTCACCCCATACCCCTAATTTATCCTGCCCTACCCACTTCTCAGAGAAGGCAATGGCAACCCACTCCAGTACTCTTGCCTGGAAAATCCCATGGACGGAGGAGCCTGGAAGGCTGCCGCCTATGGGGTCGCACAGAGTCAGACACGACTGAAGTGACTTAATGCTGAATGCTTGCTACCCACTTCTCTTTCCTCTTTGGTCACCAGAAGTGTGTTTTCTACATCTGTGTAGACTCACTTTGGGGGCGTGGTCTAGCTCACAAGACCTTCTTCAGAACATGGGTTGCAGGCCATTCCCAGGATAAATGCATACACACCAGGACGTATGCAGACAGGATGCCACATGTGAGCACCCCGCTCTCCAATGGATAAACGCCAGTGAGCAGAGCGCTCCCTACAGAGACCCACTCATCCACCTCCCTCAGGAGAGAGAGAAACCAGGGGCTCCTCTGACCTGCCCAAGGGGGTTTGGAACAAAAGCTCACTCAACCCTCAAGCGCAGAATACACCAAGATAGGAGCCTGGGAAAAGAGGTGTGCAGCGCTTCTCTCTACAGATTTCAGCAGAGCGGATGTGCCTTCTGCGCCGTTTCAGATTTTGCAGAAACTTCACTTCCAGTGTCGTTGGCAGTCTCCTGCCTCCCTCTGAAACTCAAGGTCAGGCCACCCAGGCACTGGCTGAGGACGCTCTGCACAGGTTTACAATCTCCTTCTCCCTGCCAGTGTTCTGGGGCCGTGACTACACCCATACATTCTCCCTGCTCAGGAGGAGTCACTCCCAAGAGGTCTCCTCGCATCCATACAGATGGGTTCCTGTGATCCCACCCTTCTAGCCCTCCAGACGGGCCTCAACACACCTAGGCTGAGCACAACCCTGGCTCTGCAGAGAGCAAGACCTATCACTGACCTTTGTAGTCACATACATTTACCTTTATGCCCAGCTCACTGAACTGTTCACACTGCCTGAAGTGTGGGTGCTTAGTCGCTCAGTCGTGTCCGACCCTCTGTGACCCCATAAACTAGCCCACTTAGGCTCCTCTGTCCGTGGGATTCTCCAGGCAAGAATACTGGAGTGGGTCGCCATGCCTCCTCCAGGGGATCTTCCCAACCCGGGAATCGAACCCAGGCCTCCCTCCTTGCAGGCGGATTCTTTACTGTCTGAGCCACCAGGGAAGCCCTCCTGAGGTGTACAGGTGACCTGTGAGTATATACACCTATATCTGATCCAAATATAGGCCAAAGATTGAGGCCAAAGACTTCATGGAATTATAAACCTATGCTAGAATATGCGGTCGGTCCTTCGTCCCCTCTACTAGGAAATCAGCCCCAGTTATTTTCAATTTCACACAGCTATGAGCTAGGGAAATGCCTTTCATGGGTCTAGGCCTAAATTATAGGCTGCTGCTTTCTTTGGCTTTATTTTTATAGTATAATTAGTAAAGATTACTGCGCTGCCTTTGGACTAAAATATTTGGATATTGTCTTCAAAGTGTCTATAATCACTGTACTTTTATATTTCTGAAATTACAAGGCCTTAGTTAAACTTATCAGTTAAAAAACAGCAAGCAATAAAAAAAAAAAAAAAAAGGAAAGAAAACAGCAAGCATTTTGACCAAAATTCTTTGCAAAGGAGTGAAAAAACAGCCTGGAATTGAAGACTTTTCCCTAACCCACTCAACACAAAGTAAATTGAGTTTGGAACACAGAGGGGAAAATGAAGTTCTAAAGAAATGTCACATAAAGAGAACCAGATCTGGTACTTTGCAAAATAATACTGCCATTGTGTTTAAATTAAAAAATGAGAAAATTGATTACATTAAATGTTCCTGGTCTTTGTGGTAAATTGCATTATTAGCTCCAAACTCTTTAAACCCACCCCCGTATTTCCATACTGTTTTCTAAATTGTTCCAGTTCCAGCCTAGGTTTTAAAAGGTCTGAGTGTTTCTATCTGCTTCTTGTGTTTATGCCGTATATGAGAAGTTCATGCCTGTCTTGCCTGCCAACCTCAAGCAAGGACAAGTCACCGTGGAACAGAGCCATCCAGCCAAGCTGCTCCAACCCACCAGCCTGGATCAACTAGCCCCCAGGCAACCCACAGACACATGAGTGAGTCTAGCCGAGATCAACAAAGCTGACTGGCCAATCCTAGTCTAGATCTCCTGACTCCAGGCTGCCCTGCAGACACACATGAAGAAAATAATGCTTTTGTTACAGACCACTGAGGACTTTTTTTTTCTTATTTTGTTATTTGTTATTTAACAATACTTTTTTTTTAACCAATACCATCTAATTAATAGGATGTATAACCCTGAAAAATATTCACTTTAATTCCACTTAGAAATTTGTTCCTTTGGAAAAGTTAAATTCTAACTCCTCTTGAAATTAAAGTTGCTGCTGCTGCTAAGTCACTTCAGTCATGTCCGACTCTGTGCGACCCCATAGACAGCAGCCCACCAGGCTCCCCCGTCCCTGGGATTCTCCAGGCAAGAACACTGGAGTGGGCTGCCATTTCCTTCTCCAATGCATGAAGTTGCTAGATAGAGCCAACATGGGACTTTCAAACCAAAGCGTGATAGAGTGATTGGATGCTATTTTGCTCTATATTTTAAACTGAGTGTGCTATATGGGGACACACACACACACACACACACACAGTCTAATTGACCAGACAGAGATGAGAGAAAACAGAAATCAAGACAAGGACAGCCCATTGGCTTTTTTGGAAAGGATCGCTCATCTCTACACTACGTAATCCCAGCGAACTTCCTAGGAGGCAGAGATACAGTGATAGCAACTTGACAGCTACCTTGAGCAGTCTACTTTCAGCAATGTCATCACTCGCTAAACAAGGACTCCCTACAAAGACAAATCAGCATCTCTATTCCACCTTTGCAAACCATTTCTATAAGCCAGTAACTGGCATTGATCAGCAAGCACCTTGCAAGCTCCTGAAGTCGTGTAAGAAGACAGAGCTTCAGTATCCTAATTTCTGCTCTTTCTTTTCTTGTCCAGGGTGAGATGAAGCCACGCCACGGGTCTTCCTGCTAGGAAGTAATGGAAAATCATTTATTTAAAGCAATTTATTAGTCCTCTATTTGCTAACAAGTTACCTTCAATTATTGAGAATATAAAACTATTGAAAGGTGGTATTCCCTTGGTTTGTTTTAAATTAATTATCAACTCAGCTCTGTGGAGTTTATTAAGAAATTAAATCTTTATGAATATAAAATACACTTATAAGAATAAAAATGAGAAAACTGCTTTATCTGCCAAGTAGCTGAGAATGTTATATTTAAATTCATTCAAAGTAGTTCTGAAGCAGCTTAAATTCCGCAGAATGTGACATTCACGGAGACTTCCTTAAGAGTTAGAATGACTCACTTCTACATATGAAATAGGTAACCGATGAGAAGCTCTGCACAGCAGGCACCTCTCCTTAGTGCTCTCTGGCGACCTAAGCAGGGAAGGAAATTTAGAAAGCAGTGGATACGTGTATGTGTATAACTGATTTACTTTGCTGTTCAAAGAAACTGATACAACATTGTAAAGCAACTGTGTTCCAATAAAAAAATAGAATTTCTACAGGCTTATTCATTGGGCATGATATGAGGATATGTATAAAATTTCATATAAACCTGAGACAGTACCCGTTTGTCCTGAAAAATCTGTTTTGTAATCGTACATTCAAAAACAGTTACCGAGTGCTGTCCTGGTCAGGGCCCCCGCAGGAGACAGATGGCACCCTCAAACCAGGGGGTTTGCAGGAGGGGCTCCTTCTAGTAGTCGGGCAGGCTGAAGAGCAGGGCAGACGCGCTGGATCAAGCGGAGATCTGCAGGGCCCCTGAACCCACCGTGCAGAGTGGAGGGGCGTGTCACCACAGCCCTCGGGCGGGGTCAGCCAGAGGACCGCCCCAGAGAAGCAGTGACTGCAAGCCGGAGGCCTCCGCATCAGCTCTCGGTAAAATGCGGCAGAACGCGACCTGCCTTTTGAACCCATGTCTCGGTGCTAACTCGGGTGCTGTCTGAGTTCAGGCAAGCATGTACACACTCCACTTCCTCGCGTTTCCGTTAATCACAGGTGCTGGGTTCAACGCCCTCCAAATCTCCTTCCAGGGCTGACACTCTACTCTCGACTTTCCCGTTGGACGGTCTGTTCCAATTCTGTGTTCAATTCTTCTTGAACACAGAAGAATTGAATACCCGACCTGAAAGCAAATTTTTTTTTTTTTTTTTTTTGGCTGTTTCGGGTCTTCGTCGCGGCGTGGAGGCTCTCTCTAGTTACGGTGCTGGCGGGTTCTCTAGCTGTGGTGTGCAGGCCTACTTGCCCGGGGCAGGGGGATCTTATGTTCCCAGACCAGGGGAGTCCCACCAGATTCATTCTTTTGACTTACCTTCCCTCACTTCAACAGCTTTATTTGACCTAGCCGACTGAGCGACCTCACTTTCACTTTTCACTTTCATGCACTGGAAAAGGAAATGGCAGCCCACGCCAGTGTTCTTGCCTGGAGAATCCCAGGGACGGGGTGCCTGGTGGGCTGCCGTCTACGGGGTCGCAAAGAGTCGGACGCGACTGAAGCGACTTAGCAGCAGCAGCAGCATCTTACTCGGTAAAAATGATTAATAGATGATTCCTAACATAGTCACACTACTGCAGTGGGATACCATCACTTATCTTTTTATCTACCCACCGGATTGCCTTTCTCTGATTTTCAGCAACTTGATAAATAAAATAGCAGTTTTGAATAATTACATGGTGTATTAGCTTTTTAGGCTTTTCATGCCTGCTACCTGACTATACCATCATAGATTCTTTTTATAGCATTTTTCCAATCATAAATAAATGTATTTAATTATATAAACTTGAAGTATTATAGAAACAAAAATTTTTATTTATTTGCGTTCAGTACATTTTACCTAGTATGTTAGGAATTTGAGATTATTCTGAAGACTGTTTCATTCTTTTCATTTAACATGTTGTAATAATATCCCATCTCTTCAAACAGTTTGGAACATACTATCAAATCATTGCTGATACTCTCCTGGAATAGTTGTTTTTTCAGAGGAAGTTATTTTCTTAACAATTTATAGGTGCAGAAACTTGAGCACAGAAAATTACAGTTTTCTGATATATGATAAGTGAAGATTTTAAATTACTGTGACTCCTCCTGATATAACTTTTTCCACTGAAACATGAAGATGTTCCCCAAAATGTTGATGCTGGTGATCAATGATTATGATAAATATCACATAAAATCAATTTTTCATCAAAATCCTCAAAGAAATTACACAGAAGATATATATTTTTATTAGAAGTAGATATATAATAAATATAGGTGGATAGATGAATAGATATAATGAGTAAACAGATGAATGGATAGATCTGATGAATCTGAGCTGGACTGCTTTTTCCATTGAGACAAATAACCAAAGTCTGCATTCAGTTCAGTTCAGTTCACTCAGTTGTGTCTGACTCTTTGCAACCCCATGGGCTGCAGCACCCCAGGCTTCCCTGTCCATCAACTCCCAGAGTTTACTCAGACTCATAGCCATTGAGTTGGTGATGCCATCCAGCCATCTCATCCTCTGTCGTCCCCTTCTCCTCCTGCCTTCAATCTTGCCCAGCATCAGGGTCTTTCTCGAGTCAATTCTTTGCATAAGGTGGCCAGAGTATTGGAGCTTCAGCTTCAGCATCAGTTCTTCCAATGAATATTCAGGACTGATTTCCTTTAGGATTAACTGGTTGGATCTCCTTGCAGTCCAAGGGACTTCAGGAGTCTTCTCCAGCACTACAGTTTAGAAGCATTAATTCTTCAGCACTCAGCCTTCTTTATGGTCCAACTCTTTGGGACCCCATGGACTGCAGCATGCCAGGCTTCCCCATCCTTTACCATCTCCCAGAGTTTGCTCAAGGTCATGTCCATTGAGCCCATCTCATGGGCAACTCATGTCCATCCAACCGTCTCATCCTCTGTCCCCTTCTCCTCCTGCCTTCAATCTTTCCCAGCATCAGGGTCTTTTCCAATGAGTCAGCTCTTTGCATCAGGTGGCCAAAGTATTGGAGTTTCAACTTGAGCATCAGTCTTTCCAATGAATATTCAAGACTGATTTCCTTTAGGATGGACTGGTTGGATCTCCTTTCAGTCCAAGGAACACTCAAGAGTCTTCTCCAACACCACAGTTCAAAAGCATCAATTCTTCAGCTGCTGCTGCTGCTAAGTCACTGCAGTCATGTCCAACTCTGTGCAACCCCATAGACTCAGCTCTATTTAGGGCCCAACTCTCACATCCATACGTGACTACTCGAGAAAACATAGCTTTGACTAGATGGACCTTTGTTGGCAAAGTCTGCATTAGAGTACAGTATTTGGGAAGAGACTGAATGTTTATCATTTCCTCTATGCCTCAGAGCTAAAATGCTGAGCCTGATAGGATCTTTACTGAGCTGGGCTCACCAGAAAATGAGAACCTGTGAATCGCTCTTCAAAGGGATGGACCCTTGACCATATCCATAGTTATCCCAGCTGCATCCCACCAGCCCGTCTCACGTGGCTGCTGAGACACTGTCCGCAGTGGAAAGAGTCGCCGCGGCGCTTCCTGCAGCGCAGATGGCCATCCCTCATGCAAGCCTGCAGGAGCACCCAACATCCTGCCTCTTGCAGAATGGTGAACGGTATTTGTTTCTTTTACCCAGAAATAACTCGAAGTTAGTTCTTCAGTTCTGGAGAAATTACTTATACTAAGTGAACTCAGTTACAATGTCTGAAACACAGAAGATCATGCGTTGGGAATAAACTTTGCTATCGCTGAAGAAAGACTGAGGAGAGGAAGCAGGGAGCATCTGCCCGTCCTGGCTGGAGGAGGAACTGCATTCTCCCTCTCCTGGGATCTGACTGCAGCCTGTGGTGCCAGCAAGCCACACTGTCTCTCTCTAGCACTCTCATCGCCTTGCCCATAAATGTTTATGCATGTGCCCACTTAAGAAAAATTACTAATTTCTTAATATCTTTCTGTCTCTCTCTCTCTTCCTCACTTTCAGTGTGTGTTCAGACCAGGATCTAAAAGTTTCATGCAGTTCAACAGGTCAGCAAAAAGCTGCTATGTCCCTTCCGTCTGTTTCAATCTCTCTTTTTACTCCTTCACTATCCATTTGATTCACTTGTAAAAACCAGGTGCTTCTCTTGTTGAGTTTCTCTCTATGTGCATTTTACAGGCCACAAACCCATGTTGTCATATAGTATGTTCCTATGCTTCTATATCTCCCATGAATTTATATCAATTTACTTTCTTCCTATGGATCTAGAGGCCTAATCAGATTCATGCTTCGTTTGAGGGGAAGGAGGGAGTAGTTCTCTCATTCTAATACCCAAAGGAAGAGGCTGGGCTTCATATACCATATAAGCAGAGAATCATTCTGCTTGCTTTTAACTTCTGTTCTACCTCTAAATTTTCCAAGAGACTGTGGAAAGGACAGACACACCCTGGCTGCCAGACTCTTACCTTCCGCGACAAGGGAGGAAGGACCATCTGTTGTAAACACGGAGCCTCTCTGACTCCAGGTTAGCAGTTGGCTGTATCTGCAGCAACCTCACGCTCTCCCAAGTCCCAGCCCTGAAATCGGGTCTCCATTACAGACGCTGCCTTCCCCCTCTATCCTTTGTTCCATCAAAGGTCTTCAGTAAAGACCCTCTCAATCCCTTAATCCCTCCTCATTAAAGGGTACATCTTGGCCTTGAACCTCGAGCTCATAAAGTCTCCATGATCTCAACACTGTGAGCTCCTCCAGCCTTTGACCTGTTACAAAGGGGATTCACTGTCCTTACTGTTATATGTCTGAGAGAAAAACTTGCTGTTCAGTCATGTCCGACTCTTTGTAACCCCATGGACTGTAGCATGCTAGGCTTCCCTGACCTTCACCATCTCCAGGAGTTTGCTCAGACTCATGTCCATTGAGTCAAAGATGTCAGTCAACAATCTCATCCTCTGTTGTCCCCTTCTCCTCCTGCCTTCAATCTTTCCCAGCATCAAGGTTTTTTCCAATGAGTCAGCTCTTCACATCAGGAGGACAAAGTAGTGGAGCTTCAGCATCAGTCTTTCCAATGAATATTCAGGGTTGATTTCCTTTAGGACTGATGAGTTTGATCTCCCTGCTGTCCAAGGGACTCTCAAGAGTCTTCTCTTGAAAAGAGAAACACTACCTCCTTCTCAAAGCAGAGACACTTTTCTAAAACGATGTACTGTCTCCGTCTATATAGCAGACAACTCTATCTGATAAGCCCAGTCTCCATGACATAGGGTTTAACACAAAGAGCAATATAACAGGATTATAGGGTTTCCTGGAACAGGGCACAGTAAGTCAAGAAAACTTTCACAAAGGGAACCCGATAGAATCCTTAAAGGAACGTTGCCAGTAGCCTCATCATCCTCATTCTACCAGTCAAACTGAGAAACTTGCCGAGGGACATAAAACTCTCTTTCTATTACAATATATGGTATTTAATCAATATTCAAATTAGCAATGGCTGTCCGAAGTCAGACAATGACAAGAAAAAAGAAAAACATATTTTAAAAATCTGCATGGGTCAGACTATAGGCAATATTCATTCTGCATTCAAACTGGTGCAGCAATCTTTCCGAATCAAGGGAAGAAAAAATAGAGAGCAAAATTCCACATATTCTTCTGGGTACGGGAGATTGGCAGGTCACCCTAGGGGGTGATCTCCTGTTAGCGATGGAGATGCAAAATGCTGGTGCTGCAGAGGCAAGACACAGCTTGGCACCGTTCTGCTTTTGGCTCCAAAACCGTAAGCGTGTTCCTTGCTAAGCTGTTTATCTCTCCTCACCCCATTCTCGTTCGGTGTCATCAGGGCTTTTGTGTAAACATCTTTTTTTTTAGTATTCAGCACTATTTTTTTTAAATATCAGAGCATATGTGATATTTAGGATTTAGCTAAACATTCAGGTTTTCTGTATCACGTTGAGAACTGGTTTTCTTTGCTTGTCTCTGTAGCCTCCCCTGCCAGGTGCCAGCACTGAAGAGCCCTTGTCTATTCCACTGCCCAGTCCCCAGGCGTCTCCGGGTGTGTTCGAGCCTAAACAATAGGGAGGAAGGTAGGTTAGGATCCGTCATTTTGTGCCTTTGTTTTTATTGGAATGAGGGCTTCCCTGGTGGCTCAGATGGTAGAGAATGCGCCTGCAATGTGGGAGACCTGGATTTGATCCCTGGGTGGGGAAGATCCCCTGGAGACGGGCATGGCACCCACTCCAGTACTCTTGCCTGGAGAATCCCAGGGACAGAGGAGCATGGTGGGCTGCAGTCCACCAGGTTGCTAAGCGTCGGTCACGCCTGAGCAATTAAGCACAGCCCAGAGCTGATTTACAGTGTTGCCTCACTTTCAGGTGTACAGCGTGTTGATTCAGTATTTCTGCGGATTATACTCCGTTGTAGGTTATTACACATAAATGACCATAATTCACTGTCTTATATAGTATATCCCTGTTGCTAATCTGTTTATTACAAACCCACACTTTGTCCCTCCCCCCTCTGGTAGCCACCAGCTGCTTTCCGTGTCTGCGAGTCTGCTGCTGGCCTGCACACGCATTCAGTTGTGTGTTTCTTAGATTGCACATATAAGTGATATCACATAGTGTGACTGTTTCTCTGTCTGACTTATTTTACTAAGCATAATAATCTCCAGGCCCATCCACATTTCTGCAAATGCCAAGCTTTCATTCGTTCCTTGTATGTATGCACGCTGTCTTCTTAGTCTGATCGTCTGTTGGTGGGCACGTGGTTTGTTTCCATGACCTGGCTATTGCGAACAGTGCTGCTCTGAGCACTGGCGTGCCTGTATCTTCTTGAATTACTATTTTCATTTTTCTCCAGATATATGCATACACAGGAGTGGAATTGAGGGATCATATGGTAGTTCTACTTTCCGTTTTCTTTTTTGCAGGAAACTCCATACTGTTCTTCATGGTTGCTGCACTAACTTACGTTTCTACCAACAGTGTAGGAGGATTCCCTTTTTCCCACATCCTTGCCAACATTTGTTATTTGTAGACTTTATGATGATAGACATTCTGACTGGTGTGAGCTGATACCTCACTATGGTTTTGATTTGCATTTCTCTAGTAATTAGCAATGTTGAGTATCTTTTCATGTGCCTCTTGGCCATCTGTATGTCTTCTTTGGGAAAATGCCTACTCAGGTCTTCTGCCCATTTTTGATTGGGTTGTTTGGCTTTTTGCTGTTGACTTGAATGTATCAAATATATATTGGATATTAATCCCTTCTCAGTCAAATCATTTGCCAATATTCCATCCCAATCCATAAGTTGTCTTTTCATTTTTGTTGATGATTTTCTTTGCTGAGCAAAAGCTTGTGCTTTTGATTAGGTCCCATTTGTTTACTCTTTGCTCCTATTTCTTCTACCTTAGGAAACTGATCCAAAAAAAAAAAAAACCATTTCTGCACTTTTTGTCAGAGTGTGCTGCCTCTGCTCTCTGCTAGAAGTCACATGGTCTTTGTTCTTACACTTGGGTCTTTAAACCATTTCGAGTTAATTTTCATATACGGTGCAAGGAAATGTTCTAATCCCACTGTTTTTCATGTTGCGTCCAGTTTTCCCGGCACAACTTACTGAAGAGACTAACGCTTCTCCACTGTGCATTCTTGCCTCCTCTATCATAGATCGACTGGCCATAACTGCATGGGCTCATTTCTGGTCTCTGTTCTTCCTTGATTCATGTGTCTGTTCTGCGGCAGTAGGACGCTGTTTTGACTAATGTGGCCGTGCATTATAGTCTGACATCTGGGAGGGTTATACCTCCAGCTTTGTCCTTTTTCTCCTCAAAACTGTGTTGGCAGTTTGGAGCCTTTAATGATTCCAATACAAAGAAATAGAGGAAAACAATAGAGTGGAGAAGACTAGAGATCTCTTCAAGAGAATTAGAGGCACCAAGGGAACATTTCATGCAAAGATGGGCTCGATAAAGGACAGAAACTGTATGGACCAACAGAAGCAGAAGATATTAAGAAGAGGTGACAAGAGTACATGGAATATTAAAAATATCTTCATGGCCCAGATAACTACGATTGTGTGATCACACACTTAGAGCCAGACATCTTGGAGTATAAAGTCAAGTGGGACTTAAGAGGAATCACTACGAATGAAGCTTGCAGAGATGATGGAATTCCAGCTGAATTATTTCAGATCCTTAAAGGTGATTCTGTGAAAGTGGTACTCAATATGCTAGCAAATTTGGAAAACTCAGCAATGGCCACAAGACTGGAAAAGGTCAGCTTTCATTCGAATCCCAAAGAAGGACAATGCAAAAGAATGATCAGACTCCTGCACAACTGCACTCATCTCACACACTAGTAAAGTAATGCTCAAAATTCTCCAAGTTAAGTATCAAGAGTTCATGAACCAAGAACTCCCATATGTTCTAGCTAGATTTACAAAAGGCAGAGGAACCAGAGATCAAATTGCCAACATCAATTGGATCATCAAAAAAGCAAGAGAGTTCCAGAAAAACATCTGCTTTATTGACTATGCCAAAGCCTTTGACTGTGTGCCTCACAACAAACTGTGGAAAATTCTTAAAGAGATGGGAATAACAGACCACCTTACCTGCCTTATGAAAAACCTGTATGCAGGTCAAGGGGGAACAGTTAGAACTGGACATAGAATAGCAGATTGGTACAAAATTAAGAAATAAGTATGTTAAGGCTGTATGTTATAATCCTGCTTATTTAACTTATATGCAGAGTACATCATGCAAAATGCCAGACTGGACGAAGCACAAGCTGGAGTCAGGATTGCTGGGAGAAATATCAATAACCCCATATATGCAGATGACACCACTCTTATGGAAGTAAGTGAAGAGGAACTAAACAGCCTCTTGAAGCTGAAAGAGGAGAGTGAAAAAGCTGGATTAAAGCTCAACATTCAAAAAACTAAGATCATGGCATCTGGTCCCATCACATCATGGCAAATAGATGGGGAAACAATGGGAACAGTGACAGACTTTATTTTATTGGTCTCCAAAATCACTGCAGATGGTGACTTCAGCCATGAAATTAAAAGATGCTTACTCCCTGGAAGAAAAGCTATGATAAACATGGACAGTGTATTAAAAAGCTGAGACATTACTTTGCCAACAAAGGTCCCTCTAGTCAAGGATATGGTTTCTCCAGTGGTCATGTATGGATGTGGGATTTGGACTATAAAGAAAGCTGAGCACCAAAGAATTGATGCTTTTGAACTGTGATCTTGGAGAAGAGTCTTGAGAGTCCCTTGGACTGCAAGGAGATCCAACTAGTCCATTCTAAAGGAAATCATTCCTGAATATTCCTTGGAAGGACTGATACTGAAGCTGAAACTCCAGTCCTTTGGCCAGCTGATGCAAAGAACTGACTCACTGGAAAAGACCCTGACACTGGGAAAGATTGAAGGTGGGAGGAGAAGGGGCTGATAGAGGATGAGATGGTTGGATGGCATCACCAACTCAATGGATATGAGTTTGAGCAAGCTCCGGGAGATGGTTAAGGGCAGAGAAATCTGGCTTGCAGCAGTCCAAGGGGTCATAAAGAGCTGGACACGACTGAGCAACTGAACAACAACAAATGGTTTCATATGAATTTTAGGATTATTTTTCTAGTTCTCTGAAAAATGCCACGGGTATGTTGATAGAGATTGTGCCAAGTCTATAGACTACTTTGTACCCTTTTAAGATGATTGGAAACATTGCCAACTTTTTTTTAACAGACTTTCTATTAAAGGATCCACTCCTCATAGGCAAGATGTGTTTCTGCTGTGCTCACCTTTTCCAAATCACTGTATTCCAGCCATTCATATATTCAGCCATCCACCCACTGATTTATTTGGACATCCATCAGTCTACCCATTCCCTTGACTGCTATTCATTTATCCATTTATCCACTTAACAAACAGCTGTTAAATCCCTGCTCTATGTTAGGAACCACTGTCAAATCATTCTCTCCATTTCATCATCCTATCTCATTCCTTCCTTTTTTCTCTTGTTCTCCTCAAACTTCTGGATTCACCTCAGTAATGTTGTAATTCTTCATTATCACCTTCAGTGCATGTAACAGCCTCTCAACATCTATGAGCTGATTAATAAGAAAAGTTTAGAGAACAAGGATCTGGAAACCGAGGTGAGTAAGCAACAAAGAGGAAGGTTAGGGAGGGTTCAGGAAGTGACGTGGCCAGAGGATTATCCAACCCAATCAAATTTCTAGGAATGTTCACTGGGAATACTGGTATATAATTTAAGTTTCCTAAAACGTTTGATATGGAAGGAGGAAACCAATTTTCTCATAAAATAAGCAGATTTCCCGAGGCTAAGTTGTTGTGGGTGGCTAACATTTAGATTTATTTTTCATTTAGATTTGTATTTCAAACAGTGGAAGTTGGCAGCATGGAAGAATCCTACTTTGATACATATGAGGTGATACTGTTTTGTTAAAGACTACGGTCTTGTCAGGACTCACTAGACGCTTATACACGTTTGGGGATGAAACAGACCTGATCAGGTTCAAAGCTAAACTCTAACATTTTCTACCCATGTGACTTTAGGCAAGTTATTATCATTTCTGAGCCTTTGTTTCCTCATTTATATAATAAGAATAATAATACTTATCTGTGTAAAGTTTTGAAAAGTAAATGAGATATATGATAAAAGTTTTAGCCCTGCCCCTAACACATAGTAAAATGTTTAATAAAAGTAGCTATTATTAGGACCATAACATGGATTTGCTATTTCTTATAAGCAAACTTAGGTAATTCTTTATTTTCATACATGCCTACTTCTTTGTAAACAGGAGAGGACATCACCTATATGAAAATGTGTACCAGCTTCAGTTCTCAGGCAAGGACGTATAATTTAACTGAGACTTTATATCTTTAAAGAAATTCCAAATCTGCCTGTTTTATTGACAATGAATGTTTAACAGGGACTACTTCTGGGAAAGTCTCTGAACTTCACTTATTAAATCAATTGCTTCCTTCTGTTGGCTTTACTTCATAATGGGAAGTAACCCTGAACAAATTAATCCTTTATGTCCTAACTTAATAAAATGTTAATTCACAGGCTTGGGCCAGAAGGTAACAAAATGTAAATCAAATAAGATTATGGGGGAAATAAATCAACCATTAGAAGAATTTTTTTTCAGTAATCCAGAAGCCAGCTAGGATGACCCTGCATCTTAAAATGAGCATAAAATTGGTGTAGACCCTGTGCCTCAGCAGTGGGAAGGCCAGTGCTCTCCTCAAGATTCCTGCAAATGGACTGGGAGCTGTGGTTCTTATGGTCTCCATTTATCAGCTTCTTCTAAAGATAAATTATTCAACATACAAATAACTTCACCGTGATCCTCTTTTCCCCAACTTTTCCCGACATTGTACTGACCCAAACTTGAAACTTGACCTTTTTCTTTGATTTTTATGAAGACAAACTCTTTGCAAAAAGCATTTATGTGCAGAGCTGACTTTGCTGAAGGTTTGAAGAGGAAGGAAGGAGAGGAGGTGGTCAACTTTCACAATAACGCAAAAACAAAGAGCTACGGCTGATTCGGAGACAGGTCTTCCCAAAGTTCCTTTATTGGCTCTGCCATGGCAGCTGCTGTGCTCCAGCTTACACCCCAATTTCTTTTCTTTTTAATTTATATTTATTTTTAATTGAATGAAGACTGCTTTACAATACTGATTTGATTTCTGCCATACATCAACCTGAATTGGCCATAGGTATACCTATGACCCTTCCCCTATTTCTCTTCCCCTACTCCATCTTGAAATGTCCTAGAAAAGCTAACAAATCTTCTTGTTCTTTAATGGTGCATCCAGTTCTCTCTGGCTATTCTTTCTAAATTCAGTGCCAGATCTGCTTCATGTTGGATGAATCCCAACTGCTCATTTGTGGAACAATGGGTCAGTCTTGTGTCCTGGCCCCACAGAAGACCAGTAGAAAACCAAGGTGTTCTTTGCCAGGATCTTGTTTGCTAAAAAGCTTAACCACTGATTCCTCCTTGCTATGGAAGTATGTAAGGAGGTAACTGCATAATCGTAAGGGACCTGATTGAGGTCACACCTGAGTGGTCCAGGGATTTTCCCTGCTTTCTTCTATTTAAGTCTGAATTTGGCAATAAGCAGCTCATGATCTGAGCCACAGTCAGCTCCTGGTATTGTTTTTG
>SJYA01007992.1:0-17043 GCA_006410615.1 Neotragus moschatus | reverse complement strand
CCCTCATTTGGAGAGGCATCGGGGATCTGTCTGCCGACTGCTCTGGGTCTGATTAGGGGAATCGCTGGACTGCGTACCGGCACGGGAAAGACCACGGAGGCTGGGGCGCTGTCATATTCTGGGGCAGGGCCCCTGAATGGGGAGGTGGCTGGGTCCTCGCCGAGCAGCCTCGAGGGAAGTGTAAGCCTTAGGGCCCGCAGCCGAGCGCGGCGGCATGGGCCGAGGTGGGACGAAGGCCCGGCGTTGGGTAGGATGAGGATTCTCCGGGTCCTGCCGCCGCCTCGCATGGCCCGCTTCCACATAACCCCGCCCGCGCTCCCGAGCCTGCGACTGCGTGGCCGTGGATGGCACAGCTGGCGGGGACCCCGCACTTGGGCGGGCGTGGATCGGTGGCCTCCGCCTGTCCGCCGAGGACGGTCTGGTCCTGCTACCGCCACCGCCGCCATCACCTCAGCGGGGGCTCAGCCTGGGACTGCCACAGAGCCTCCGAGATCCGGTGCTGATCCCGGCCCCTACCCCCGCAGTTCGCCTTGCGCCATGGACTGGCAGCCAGACGAGCAAGGCCTCCAGCAGGTCCTTCAGCTGCTCAAAGACTCGCAGTCGCCTAACACAGCCACGCAGCGCATCGTGCAGGATGTATCCTTCCTTCCTTCCGGGTCTGGGGGGACCAGGCCGACAAGTGCATCTCCCGGAGAGGAAGGGGTCGAATCCCTAGTTCCCAGACTCTTTCTGATGAGGCAGGAGCGGACTTCGGCAAAGAATTAAGGATTAGAATTCTTGGGTCCCTTTCTTAGCAGAGAGGGAGACACTTTTTGCTGGTGCTTGGGTTTAGGTTAGTGAGTAAAATTTCCTTTTTTCAGTTGGTCGTTTAAAATACTCTTAAACTTTTAATCTATTTATGTGTATCGTAAGCTAGTTTCACTTCAAAGTGTGTGGTCCCTTTAAGAAAAAAAAAGTATGCTGTGTTGAATTGCTAGTGAGCAGAGCTGAGTAGCGGAGAAGGCAATGGCACCCCACTCCAGCACTCTTGCCTGGAAAATCCCATGGACGGAGGAGCCTGNAAAGTGTGTGGTCCCTTTAAGAAAAAAAAAGTATGCTGTGTTGAATTGCTAGTGAGCAGAGCTGAGTAGCGGAGAAGGCAATGGCACCCCACTCCAGCACTCTTGCCTGGAAAATCCCATGGACGGAGGAGCCTGGTGGGCCGCAGTCCGTGGGGTCGCTAAGAGTCGGACATGACTGAGAGACTTCACTTTCACTTTTCACTTTCATGCATTGGAGAAGGAAATGGCGACCCACTCCAGTGTTCTTGCCTGGAGAATCCCAGGGACGGGGGAGCTTCATGGACTGCTGTCTGTGAGGTCGCACAGAGTTGGACACGACTGAAGTAACTTAGCAGCAGCAGCAGAGCTGAGTAGCCTCTGCTAATTTTCAGATATAGCAGAGTTTGTTCACCCTCTCCTGCTCTGGCCAGATCTTCAGGAATAGTGGGAAGCTGAGGCATCTTCCCCTATCTGCTGTATGAATCTCATGTGTCTGAAATGCTTCCTTACTCTGGGCATGGGGGTTGACATGTGGCGTCCCAGGAACTGGCTGCCCAATCCCAGCAGTCAGGTTATATGACAGTAAGAGTGGGGGTCCCACCGGGGAAGGCCCCTGTCTGCCAAGACCCTTAACAACTTAGCAGAAACTCAAACAACTAAACCAGTTTCCTGACTTCAACAACTACCTGATATTCGTCTTGACGAGACTCAAGTCGGAAGGTATGCCCTTGGTGCCCCTTCACCCAAGGCGGACCCCACTTTCTCCTCTGTGGTCTCCTGAGCCCCAGCCTTCTTCCCACAGATGAGCCGACTCGCTCTCTCAGTGGCCTCATCCTCAAGAACAACGTGAAGGCACATTACCAGAGCTTTCCACCGCCTGTAGCCGACTTCATCAAACAGGAATGTCTCAACAACATTGGCGATGCCTCCTCGCTCATCCGGGCCACTATAGGTGAGAGAACACAGTGGCGGTTGGCTACTGGTGATGCTCTGAGCTGGCACTCTTGGCCAAGAACCTTCTCAATATGTTAATAATGTTGATTCACTGAATGTTCCAGCCCCATCAGTTGGTGGTACTGTTACTGCTCCCATTTTACACGTGAGAAAACTGAGGCACATAGATGTGGAGAGTCTTTGTCTGGCCAGTAACAGAGCTCAGAAGTGACTAAATCAAGTCCATGCTCTGAACCACTCCCTCCTGAAACAGCTGTTCTTACTTCTTAGGCAGTCAGTCAGCATCCAGAATTTTCTGTTAGCTTCAAGGATATAGCAGACTAAAATATGAGGGCTCTCTGCTAACTCACCAATGATGACTTAGGAAAAATGTGAGTTAGGTTTGTGTTGGAACCTTCCTGTTTCCAAAAGACTGCCTGAGGAAGTTATAGGAGGAGGACTAAGAACTTTCAAGCAATTTTACCTTAAGCCTTTTCACTACTGATAAACACCAGCCCTACTATTTGTTCCCAACTTACTCCCCCCCCACCCTCAGATTTACTGAGATATAAGTTTTATTTCATTAGTGATTCATTAATTTTAATTAATTAATTAATAAGTTCCCCTACCAGTGATTGAACCTATGGCCTTAGCAATGAAAATGTGATTCTAACCACCACTGGATAGCCAGGAAATTCCCCTGAGATATAATTGACATATAACTGACTTAAAATTTTAAAACTTAATTCTATATCAACTTTAAATATTACCTTAAGTGGAAATTGTATATAACTATTTAAAACAAGACAGTGGTTAGAATTCTTACTGCAGGGTTCTGGAGTTCAATCCCTGGTCAGGAGCCTGAAGATCCTGCAAACCATGCAGCATGGCAAAGAAAAAAGGTGGGAAAGAGAGACAGATTTGCTTGCTCTGTACAGCAGGGTAGACTTCCCTGGTGGCTCAGATAGTTTTGGGAGATGCAGGTTTGATTCCTGGGTCAGAAAGATCCCCTGGAGAAGGGAATGGCAACCCACTCCAGTATTTTTTCCTGGAAGATTACATGGACAGAGGAGCCTCATGAACTACACAGAGTCAGAGATAACTGAGCCTTGGACATTTTCACTTTCAAAGGGAAGCTAGCCTTAATCATAAATGCAATGAAGACAAAAGATAGTATTAAAAATTTGAGCTAGCTACTGGACCTGCTGAAAGTGTTGATCTTGGGGCCTGTTGTCTTTGTTCGAAGTGACCCTTAGCCTTCTCTGAGGCCACCAGGAGGAACTGGACTTAACAAACTCGTTCTTGGCGCCAGTTTCTGCTCTTAAGTACTTGAGTTAAATCACTGAAGCCTCCCAATCACCCTAAGCTTGTGGGATCTTAGTTCCCCAACCAGGAGTTGAACCCTGGGCAGTGAAATTGTGGAATCCTAACTATTGGACTGCCAAGGAAGTCCCAGGAAGGTGGTGTTCCTTATTCCCATTGAGTCATAGAGCCCTTAGGTAATGTAGCCAAGGTCACACAGACAGGGATGGGCCTGGGGACTCCATTGCCAGTCTGCCCACTGCAGGGAATGCCTTTCCTAGCAGACATGTGAACCGGGGTCATCTGGCATGTTGGTGATGGCAGCTTCCCCCACCTTGGGAAACACTGCTACCTCTTGGCTCTAAATATACTATCTCTGCACTGACATCACCCATATTCAGCTCAGCTGCTAGACTGCTCCAGAGTCCATGCACTTCACATGCCTACTGCAGGTCACACTTGGGTCTCTAATAAGCAGGATGTGGTCCTCCCTGAGGCCACTGTGGCCCTGCACGACGTGCCTCCTCCCCCTCCTAGCCCTCATCTCTTGCCACTCTCCTCATCATCCTCTGCTCAGCCCCGCTGGCTCCGTACCATCCGTCTTGGAGCACACCAGTTCTGTGCATGACCCTGGACTTCTTATATCTGCGAATCCCTCTGCCTGAAATGTTCTTTCCCCAGGGACCTAGACAGCTTCTCCCCCACCTCCTCAGGTCTTTGCTCAGATAGCAAGGTGTCACCCAACAAGGCCTTCTTGAGCCACTGAATTAAAAACTGTTACCTTCACCCTGAGTCCTTGCTAACTATTCTCTCAGTTCCATTTCCTCCCTCAGTTCTTGGCATCTTGCCTCCCAGGACTTTTACTGATTTATCTTTATTCCAGGCAGCCTCCCTCACTAGAAAGATCCGCTCCTAAAGGCAGGGATTTTGTGTTTAGTTCTGTGCTGTATCTCAGGGCCTGAGACAGGCCTGGTGTACAGAAAGACAAAGAATCTCAAAAATGTGTAGGGGACTTCCCTGGCAGTCCAGTGGTTAAGACTGTGTGCTTCCAATGCAGGGGATGGTTTGATTCCTGGTCTGGGAAATAGGATCCCACATGCCACGTGACCAAAAAAAGGGGAAAAAAGTGTGTGTAGGGCTTACAGAGTGTGTGCTGGTGGAATGATCGCACAACAGGAGGGCCGGGGCGCCAGGCAGGCCTGCACCTAGCCTGAGGCAGCCTCTTTTCCCGGCCGCCCCAGGCATTCTCATCACCACCATCGCTTCCAAGGGTGAGCTGCAGATGTGGCCCGAGCTGCTGCCCCAGCTGTGCAACCTTCTCAACTCAGAGGATTACAATACTTGTGAGGTAGGTGACTAGCCGTGGCCTGCCTGCCTAAGCTGGAGCTGGGCTCCGACTGGGACTCCTCCCTATGTGTCTGCTGGTCTCCGTTCAGGGAGCCTTCGGAGCCCTACAGAAGATCTGTGAGGACTCGTCCGAACTGCTGGACAGCGATGCCCTCAACAGGCCCCTCAACATCATGATCCCCAAGTTCCTCCAGTTCTTCAAGCACTGTAGCCCCAAGATCCGGTGGGTGGGGGTCTGCAGGGGGTTGGGAGGGGGCAGGATGGGTGGGGTTGGGGGTGACCCATGTGCTGACCCACTCCCTGCCAGGTCCCATGCCATCGCCTGTGTGAATCAGTTCATCATGGACCGGGCCCAGGCACTGATGGACAACATTGACACCTTCATCGAGGTAGGCCATGGGCTGGGAAGTGTAGGGGGAGAGCTGAGGGCCCAGCCGCAGCTGACCCTGGCTCCCCTGCAGCATTTGTTTGCCCTGGCTGTGGATGATGACCCTGAGGTGCGGAAGAACGTGTGCCGTGCACTAGTGATGCTGCTGGAAGTGCGGATTGACAGGCTCATCCCCCACATGCATAGCATCATCCAGGTACACCTGGCCAGGGCCAGCCCGTGGGGGTGCTGTGGGGTGGGAGGCTCGTGGGGAGCTACCCCTCACCAGGCCTGGCCTTAGTCTTTTCTCCTGCCTCACCCTAGTACATGCTGCAGAGGACCCAGGACCACGATGAGAATGTGGCCCTCGAGGCCTGTGAGTTCTGGCTGACGCTGGCCGAGCAGCCCATCTGCAAGGAAGTCCTGGCCTCCCACTTGGTTCAGTGAGTGCTGCTCCTGCCCTCTGTCCACCCCAGACTCCACCCCTCTGCCTTCCCTTCTGTGCTAGCCCATCCCAATCGAGTGTCTTGGTTTGCTTTTATTCCTGTGTGCGTTTATTTTGAAAATGGTAGGTATGTAGCTTTGATGGATTAAAAATGAGGTTAAGTTACAGGTAGAAAAGATGAAATCAACAGAGAGGGACTTCCCTGGTGGTCCAGTGGTCCTTGCTCTCAATGCAGGAGGCCCACGTTTAGGTCCCTAGTCAGGGAACTAGATCCCACATGCCTCGACTAAAAACCCCTCATGTCACAGTGAAGATCCTGTGTGCCCCAACTAAGACCTGGCATAGCTAAAGGGGAAAAAAGGCAACAGAGGCTTCAGGCATAGCTGGATCCAGGTGCTCAAAGGATGTTAACGGCAGCCCATCTGGGCTCAGATCTACTTCCTCTGTGTCTACTTTGTTCTCAGGCACAGCCTGCTCTCATGGTAGTACTTTCTGCAGCCCTCTAGCTTGGGAACCTTAGAGTAAAGACATTCTCTCTTTATATTACTCTTTTATAGTGTCTCTGTAAAAGTTCTAAGGCTGATCCTCTTTGATCAACTTGAATCACTTGTCTGTCCCCAGCTCAGTGAAATATCTAGTCAAAATCTCTGATCCTGAGGTGCATGGGTTCCAGCGGAGTTGGGGAGGCTGCCCTGCCTATTAGCTCTGCAACCTGGCCCCATGCCAGGAAGTGCCTGGTGACAGGGCAGGGCCGTGTGTTACTGCTTTATGGCATGTTAGAGATCAGGTTTCCCTGATGGCTCAGTGGTAAAGAACCTACCTACCAATGCAGGAGACACAGGGGTGATCCCTGGGTCAGGAAGATTCCCTGGAGAAGGAAATGGCAACCCAGTCTAGTATTTTTCCCTGGAGAATCCTATGACAGAGGAGCCTGATGTTTAGTCCATAGGGTTGCAAAAGAGTTGGACAGGATTTAGCGACTAAACAATAAGGGGTCAGGCACTGTTCCAAACTTCTCAGCATGTGTGGGGGTCTGGAATTCACTGAGTGGCCAGAGATCTGGATCAAGAACATTCCTGTGGAGCTAGGAGTAGTGTCAGCTCTGACCCAGTCACAGTGGCTGAGACTCGGTTGGGAATAGTACCCACTAAGAGAAATTAATGGATGCAGGACAAATGGAATCAGCATGTATGGTCTACCCCGCGGCTCCTTGATGCTCCTGCCTGCAACTCTTCTCCACTCCCTCTTCCCCAGGCTGTAAGCTGTCTCTAGGGTGCCTACATCCTGATTAACAGCCTCTCTCCCAACAGGCTGATCCCCATCCTGGTAAAAGGGATGAAGTACTCGGAAATCGACATCATCCTGCTGAAGGTTAGCTAGGGCTGACCACCAGACTGGCAGGGTGAAGGAAGGCTGGGGCACTGGGGGCCTCTGGGGGTCTCAGCCATCTGCCTGACTCCATAGGGGGATGTTGAGGAGGACGAGGCTGTCCCTGACAGTGAACAGGACATCAAGCCACGTTTCCACAAGTCGCGCACTGTGACGCTGCCCCATGAGGCCGAACGGCCTGATGGCTCAGAGGACGCAGAGGACGATGATGACGACGACGCTTTGTCCGACTGGAATCTGAGTGAGTGGCCTGGCCTGCGGTATGAAGTGAGGAGTAGGGGACAGCAGGCCCTGGACTCCCTCTCAGAGGGAAGGAGACTATGCAGAGCAAATCACAAAGATTCAAATCACGACCTTGGATCCCAGGGGTCACAGAAAGGAGGGCTGGTGGCCTGCCCCATGTGCCTCCCTGAGCCCACCCCCTGATTTCCCCTCCCACCCCAGGGAAGTGCTCGGCGGCTGCACTGGATGTCCTGGCCAACGTCTTCCGGGAGGAACTGCTGCCCCACTTGCTCCCCCTGCTCAAGGACCTCCTCTTCCACCCCGAGTGGGTTGTCAAGGAGTCAGGCATCCTGGTGCTGGGTGCCATTGCTGAGGGTAAGTGACCCTCCAGCCTGACTGTGTGTGACCTCTGAGCCTCATGCTGGTGTGCGATGGGGCTGGCCCAGGGAGGGCTGGTGGGGGCGAGGCTGTCCCCAGGTTCTCTCCAGCGGCCTGCTCACCCCACTCCAAGCAGCTCTGGGATTTGAATCTTCCCCTGAGCCCAAGATCAGGCTTCCCAGGTGGCTCGGTGGTAAAGAATCCACCTATCAATGCCAGATACGCAGGCACGATCCATGGGTTGGGAAGATCCCTTGGAGGAGGAAATGGCAACTCACTCCAGTATTTTTGCCTGGGAAATCCTATGGACAGAGGAGCCTGGCGGGCTGTAGACCATGGGGTCGTAAAGAGTCAGACAAGACTTGTGACTAAACAGCCACCACCTCAGCCCAAAGGCCTGAAAGGGACCCCCAAAAGCAAGTCCTCTCCTTAGTTCTCAAAGAAAGGCAGTTCCACGAGGTCTTAAGCATAATTCCAGCAACAGTAATAACAGGCAGCCCTGTCCTGTGGGCTTAGTGCCACCCGAGGAGGTAGGTTTCTTGAAACTCAGCTGCAAAGAGAATTACACCAGTTCTCTTGTCACCTGGGATGAAGCTGGGCCTCAGCCTGCTCTGACTGCGGGGCTGGCCTGCTAGGATCAGAAGTGTGCAGAGGTGGTGTTTCCTTCACTTTTCTGGCTCCCTTTGTCCTGATGGTGTGCACAGGGTGAATTACCAGAGAGCTTTCCAGATCTGTGATAGGAGACACATACGACTACCTCAGCACCCAGGTCTGCTGTAACATGTGAAGTGTTCTTTATTATAATGGGAAAGATCTCAAGGAATTGACCCCGAACTGGTAAAAATAGATCTCAGGGCTGGGATGTTCAAGGAGTATGCTGTTACCTGTGATCTGCAGTGAAAACAGAGACAGACACATTCAGAGTTTTTATTTTTTAGAAAGGGAAGATGAAAAGTAGGGAAAAAAAAGTCACAGACATCTAAGAAAGTTTTCAAAAGAAAAGTGCTTTCTGTCCACCTGGGTGGCTGCTGCCCATAAAGGCTGAGTTAACTCTGCAGCCCAGCCATCTATGAACTAGTGACCAGGTAGCTTCCCAGGTGTCCCAGTGGTAGAGAATCCACCTGCCAGTGCAGGAGATGGAAGAGACATGGGTTTGATCCCTAGGTTGGAAAGATCCCCTGAAGGAAGAAATGGCTACCCACTACAGTATTGTTGCCTAGAGAATCCAATGGACAGAGGAACCTGGTAGGCTACAATCCATGGGGTTGTGAGGAGTTGAAAACGACTGAGCACACACATAGAGTAACTAGATAGCAGCACAAGCCCTGGGATGGGGTGGAGCTGATGGAAAGGGAAGTATTCATTTATGTATTTTGGCTGTGCTGGGTCTTTGTTGCTGCAAAGGCTTTCTGTAGTTATTGTGAGCAGAGTCTACTCATTGATTCAGGGACCTCTCACTGAGGTGGCTTCTTTTGTTGTGGCGCACAGGCTCTAGGGTACATGGGCTTCAGTAGTTGTGGCACGTGGATTTAGTTGCTCCATGAGACATGTGCGATCTTGTCAGACCAGGGATCAAACCTGCATCTTCTGCATTGGCAGGCAGATTATCCACTGGACCACCAAGGAAGTCTGATGCCATTTCCCATCCCCACTCTGCCTTTCACTGACTCTGTCCCTTAAGACAGTTATTAACCTCCATGTCTCAGTTTCCCCCTCTCCCCAGAAGGATGGATGTGGCTGGTCCAGTTGGCTGAGCCTTGCCTCTGTGCCTGGTCCTTTCAGGCTGTATGCAGGGCATGGTACCCTACCTGCCCGAGCTGATCCCGCACCTCATCCAGTGCCTGTCGGATAAGAAGGCCCTGGTCCGCTCCATCGCCTGCTGGACCCTGAGCCGCTATGCCCACTGGGTGGTTAGCCAGCCCCCCGACATGCACCTGAAGCCTCTGATGACGGAGCTGCTCAAGCGAATCCTGGATGGCAACAAGAGGGTACAGGAGGCGGCCTGCAGGTGACCCTCGACCCCTGGCCCCACAGACCTCACCTCACCTGTCCCACTGGCTGCCCTCTGGGAAGTGATGATACTTATGACTCCTGACAGTGCTCTGATTTCTCACTGTATTCGTACTGGCTGATCCCGAGTGTCCCCTTCCTGAACCCCACCCAGAGCCCAGTCCCACCGGTGGCGGCCCACTGAACACTTCTGCCCCTTCCAGTGCCTTTGCCACCCTGGAGGAGGAGGCCTGCACGGAGCTGGTGCCTTACCTTAGCTACATCCTAGACACTCTCGTCTTTGCCTTTGGCAAGTACCAGCACAAGAACCTGCTCATCCTCTACGATGCCATTGGCACCCTGGCTGACTCTGTGGGCCACCACCTCAACCAGCCGGTGAGACCCCACAGCAGCTCCTTCCTCCTGATCCCCCCTGTCCCCCTCCCTGGCATCCAGTGACCTGGTGGCGACCCTTGTCGCACGCCAGGGACGTGGCCATGACCTCGACAGGCAGGCAGACAGACCCGGCCCCTGCCCTCGCCCTGCTCCCAGTCTAGTAGGGGAGACAGACAGTTATGAGACAGCGTGGTAAGTGCTGGGCGGGGGGAGCTCAGGGGCCCGTGGGAAGCAGGAAGCACCAACTTGGGTGGGGCTCAGGATGGGTGAGAAGGGAGTGAACTAGAAGGGCCTGGAGGTCTGGCTACTTGGCAAGGACTACAGGAGCCAAAGAAAAGCGCCTAGACCTCATGGTTCAGATGATGAGCGCCTCTTGAGTCAGAGGGAGTCATGTTGGTTCCCAGGCTGCCACCTGCATCCAGGGATCCCCAACTTCCTGCTCCCTCTCCAGGAATACATCCAGAAGCTGATGCCTCCACTGATTCAGAAGTGGAATGAGCTCAAAGACGAAGACAAGGACCTCTTCCCCCTGCTGGAGGTGAGTCTGCTTCAGGCCCTCTACCCTAGCCCTGTTCCACTCACCTAAGCTCACCTCTCCTGCCCTTCTCTCTGCCAGTGCCTGTCATCAGTGGCCACTGCCCTGCAGAGTGGCTTCCTGCCCTACTGCGAGCCGGTCTACCAGCGCTGCGTCACCCTGGTGCAGAAGACGCTGGCCCAGGCCATGGTGAGCAGCCCACCGCCATCACCCCTCCATCCGTCCCTCTACTGCTGCCCCAGCCTGAGCTCACTCCCCTCACCCTGCCCTCCCCCTTCTGTGCCCAGATGTACACCCAGCACCCTGAGCAGTATGAGGCCCCTGACAAGGACTTCATGATTGTGGCACTAGACCTACTCAGTGGCCTGGCTGAGGGCCTGGGTGGACACGTGGAGCAGCTGGTCGCCCGTAGCAACATCATGACACTGCTGTTTCAATGCATGCAGGTGGGTGGACCCCTCCGCAGGCCTCTCAGTGGACAGTGGTGACCCCCAGCAGCCTTTGTGGGCTCCCTGGGGTGGACTTAGGGCCTTGGTTTGCCCCGAGGATATTAGAAAGGACTTGTTAAAAGAGCTGGTGATTATTTTAGAAAGTGATTCAAATGAGACATGAGTAAAATCTCATTGAAAAAGTCAACAGAGTAGGAAATTAAAAAATAGAAAATAGGAAACGTGAAAGCACAAGTGCCTCCAACATCACTTCCCCACCCCCAGCGTATCAGTATGGGTGGCAGTTCTAAGTGGTATCCTGCGCAGGGCACTTACTCATGTGCCCCTGAGTCCTGGATCTTCAGATGGGCCTGCAGCTCTGGCGCTAGGAAGAGGCAGTGTCAACTCATGCTCTAAGAACTGCACCTCTAGCTGGTTGGGGGAAGGGGAGCCCTGCCACACTGACCCTCCTCTGACCCCCAGGACTCGATGCCTGAGGTCCGGCAGAGCTCCTTCGCCCTCCTGGGAGACCTCACCAAAGCCTGCTTCATCCATGTCAAGCCCTGTATTGGTACGACACCCATTGCGTCCCCACCCCTGACCCCAGCCCTGGCCTTAAGTGATGGAGAAGATGACCTGGGAGTACTGTGACCAAACTGGGATGTATTCGTACTGTCTGATGGGGCCTGCCCCTCAGGTTTCCAGAGGCTTCACCCTGGCTGGCCCCCCTCCTCAGCACCCCTCTTTCTCCTCACCAGCTGAGTTCATGCCCATCCTGGGCACCAACCTGAACCCCGAGTTCATCTCTGTCTGCAACAATGCCACCTGGGCCATCGGTGAGATCTGCATGCAGATGGGTAAGTGCCCATAGGTGGGCAGGCCCTTTCCCTTCCCGTTGGCTTGTTCCCAGCCTGGTGGCAGGACCCTGATCAACAGATTCCCTCTAGAGCAGGAGTCCCCAGCTTCTGGCATCTAATGCCTGATGATCTGAGGTGGAGCTGCTGTAATAATAATAGAAGATAAGTGCACAGTAAATGTAATGTGCTTGAATCATCCTGAAACCATCCCACTCTAGTCCCTGGAAAAATTGTCTTCCATGAAACCATTCCCTGGTAACCAAAAAGGTTGGGGACCACCGCTCTTGAGTGCCCTGGTGCCCCTTGAGGCAGGTGCCGATTGGCCAGGGATGGGGAGACACCTCTGAACATTTTCATCTGAGATGGCGACAGATGGCTGAAAGACCACGTGTAATTGGCTTCTCCAAAGAGGCATGGGGACAGGAGGCCTGTTCTTATTGGACTCACCATCACCTCCTTCCTCTCCAGGCAACTGACTGAAAGCCCTACTGGGATTTGTTGGGAGACTTTCTCTGAAGGATCCCCTGGCCCTGTCTACCCCATAAGGAGATGGGGTGGTGTAGTCTCACCCTGGTGTCCAGCAGTGACTCCAGGGAGGCTTCTGGTGTTGGGCGGGTGCGGGTCTGTCTCTGGTTGGCCGTGGATCCTGGACTGCAGACAATCTAGAGATGGCTTTTTGTTCGCTCCCTGGTTGCCAGTGTCTGGATGCAATTAGGGTCGGTGTGGGTGCTATGGGCCATGCAGAGCTCTGGCTCTTCTGTTCTCTAGGGGCAGAGATGCAGCCCTATGTGCAGATGGTCCTCAACAATCTGGTGGAGATCATCAACCGGCCCAACACGCCCAAGACACTGCTGGAAAACACAGGTGGGCACCAGGCCTGAGCCACTGGCTGCCTCCCAGAGGTGGGGCTTCCCAGCCAGGAGGGTAGCTGACAAAGAGATCTTGGGAAAGAACCAGGGAGGGTAATGGGAATAGGGCAATGGGTGGCGGCCTGGGAAGGATATCGGCCTAAGGGGAGACCTGGGAGAGACCCAAGTTCGATGGGGAGGAGACCCTAACTGGGCCAAGCTTGGGGACCCAAGCAGCTGGCAGGAGCTGTTCCCTTGGGGCCCGTGGGGTGGGGCTGGCGCCTCGTGCTGGAGGCCCCGCCACGTACCCGGGCCGCTCGGGGTTGCAGGTCGCCTGACGAGTCCCTCTGCCATTCCAGCCATCACCATCGGCCGCCTGGGCTACGTGTGCCCGCAGGAGGTGGCCCCCATGCTGCAGCAGTTCATCCGGCCTTGGTGTGTGCCTCCCCGGCTGGGGCCCCACCCCATCCCTTGCCAGTATCCACCCAGCCCTGCCCTGCCCACCCATTGATACACAATCCAGCCCCACTGAGCCCTGACCTCCTGCTTCCCCCAGCCCAGCCCAGCCCCGCCACCCACTGACCTGCCGCTGCTCCCCAGTGTCCCCCATAGATGTCCACGATGCCCTAGCCCCAGGGGCTGATTCCCCACCGCTTACCTCCCCCCGCCAAACCAGGTGCACGTCCCTCAGGAACATCAGGGACAACGAGGAGAAGGACTCGGCCTTCCGTGGGATCTGCATGATGATAGGCGTCAACCCCGGGGGCGTCGTGCAGGTTGGGGCAGCTGGGCTCGGAGGGAAGGCGCTGGGGCTGGGCTTGGACGGACCCTCACACGGGATCCGTCACGTTTCAGGACTTTATTTTCTTCTGCGATGCCGTAGCCTCCTGGGTGAGCCCGAAGGATGACCTTCGGGACATGTTTTATAAGGTGAGGCCCCCCAGCTGGGCCCTAATCTAGTCTTAGGAGGTGGCAGGTGGGGAGAGACTGAGATCACCCTCCTCTTGCCCTGCTTGGGACGCCCCTCACCCCACCTCCCTCACTGCAGATCCTCCATGGCTTCAAAGACCAAGTAGGGGAGGAAAACTGGCAGCAGTTCTCGGAGCAGTTCCCACCACTGCTGAAGGAGAGGCTAGCCGCCTTCTACGGGGTCTAGACAAGCATCGCGACTGCCAGGTGTGGGGCCTGTGTTCACAGAGGGCTGGCGCTGTCACAGGAGCTCTGATGGCACAGGCCCTAATGCCCTCTTCTCTCCACAGGTTTCTGTCTGCGTCGTCGTCAGAGGGGTTGCTGGGGAGCGTGCTGCGTCCAGAAGTCGCCGTGCCCTGGTCGAGGGGGGTTAGGGAGGAGTTAGCGGGATTCAAATCCAGACGCCTTCCCTGTCCATCTACCTGCCATGGCTGGCTGGAGGTTGGTCAGAGGGTGGGCAGGTGGGTGGGGCCTCCACGCTCATCCTAGAAATGGGAGGGGGGTGGGACTTCTTGGCAGCAAGGACCCCTTGCTCTAATTGGGGTCACCTCAGGCAGCCTACTCGGGCCAGCCACGTGGGAGGGAGGCATCAACACGGCCGACCAAATCCGGCTTAGGATGAGGCAAGGGAAAAGCAGGCGGGGAGGGGGGTCCTTGTAGAGACACGTACACTCACATGTACACACATGGCTACACGCATGTGCGGGTGCTGTCGCCAGCCAGGCTGGGCCAGCCGCCCCACCATTTCCCCGACTGCATGGAGACAGTAGAATTAGTGAACCCCTGAGTTAACTCGTAAGGCCTTCCGTGTAACCTGCATCTAGAGTTTAAGAAGCTTCTGCTGTTTTGCCGGAATTGGCAGTGATTAGGGAGGGCTGGGTGGGTTGGGGACCTCCATTGGGACCCTGGGGTGGGGGNGGGAGGGGGGTGGGACTTCTTGGCAGCAAGGACCCCTTGCTCTAATTGGGGTCACCTCAGGCAGCCTACTCGGGCCAGCCACGTGGGAGGGAGGCATCAACACGGCCGACCAAATCCGGCTTAGGATGAGGCAAGGGAAAAGCAGGCGGGGAGGGGGGTCCTTGTAGAGACACGTACACTCACATGTACACACATGGCTACACGCATGTGCGGGTGCTGTCGCCAGCCAGGCTGGGCCAGCCGCCCCACCATTTCCCCGACTGCATGGAGACAGTAGAATTAGTGAACCCCTGAGTTAACTCGTAAGGCCTTCCGTGTAACCTGCATCTAGAGTTTAAGAAGCTTCTGCTGTTTTGCCGGAATTGGCAGTGATTAGGGAGGGCTGGGTGGGTTGGGGACCTCCATTGGGACCCTGGGGTGGGGGTGAGGGGAAGAGGATGGCCACCTTGGGGCCACTCAGTCAGCACGTGCACGCTTTGGACCTGCTCCGCACACTTCTTGCCAGCTCTGTGGCAGTCTCAGCCAGTGTGTCCCCCTTCCTTCTCCTATCCCAGCCAGAAAAGTTGGGACCACCAAAGTGGCCAGGGCTGGCCAGAGGTCACCTTTTTCTCCCTCCCCTGAGCCCCAGTGACTTACGAAGATGCTGGGCTAGATGGAACCTTTTCCACTGAAGAGAGCTGGGAGCAGCCAGAGCTGCTGACACCTACCCTGCTATAAGCAAGTCCGTTTCAAAGGCAGTTCATTTCTCTGCTTCCAAGAGCACTCTTTCAGGCCTGACTTTTAACACAAGGGCCAGGCTAGGGCATTTAATTGATGGTGACAGGAGACAAAGGTTTAGGCTTTGCCAGCCAGAAACTGAAGACTTGGAGGAAGGGAAGGGTGGTATACTCTTTTACCGCCTCTGGCCCTGGGACTTCCTGACCACAATTCCCAGCAAGCCCTAAGACCCCACGAGACTAGGACAGTGAAACTTGTGGGATTGTTTGGGGATTCCTTCACAGTGGGAGGGGCTCCCCCAAGGTGGAGGAATGGTTACTTCCCATTTGGCCTAGAAACTGAAACCAAGCCTTGCAACCCCCTTACTGGGGTTTTCTTTTCTGTTTTCCCTGCTTTCTGTTTCTTTGGGGGCCTCTTTGCAATTTGCGATTTGCTGGGGTGGGGATTGACTGGATTCTTGCAACCTGGGGGCTGCTCCATCCATCTCTCTGGGGCCCTGCCAGAGGAGCACTGGTGCACATTCCATAAACCCAGCTGGTTCCCCGCTGTCAGACTCCAGCAGGTCTCTGGAAGCCATTTGTAAAAAAAGAAAAGAAAAAAAAAAAAAATTAACCATTTAATTTTCTGGTAATTTCAGTGCTTTGGAGAATCCTCTGCTGGGTCTTGGGGTATGTGGATTGTATGCCTGATGAGATTGGTAACCCCTTCTCCATCCAAGATGGGGGACCTGCTTCTAGTTCTTTTTTTTTTTTTAAGAAGACTATTTAATTTTTTAATTTATTTTGGTTGATTTTTGCACAACGAAGTTTCAGCTTCTCAACCTTTTTCCCCTGCCCAGGGCTGCAGACCCTGACTGGCCTCGATTTGCAGTCCCTCTTGTTCCCACACCCTCCCTTCCCCTCATCCTTTTCTTCCTGCGGGCTCCAGGGTCTGTCCATTTGTTATTGTGCTGTGCTGGGGACTGGCGCCAAGGTGGCGTGAGATTCCACTTGTGTAGAACTTTGTTGAGTAAAGATCAGTTTCTTGTGAAACCCTTGGTCTCCATCTGGCCTCTTGTGTCCTTGGGTTTTGGCAGTAGAGAAGAGATGTAGAGGGAGCCTGGAAAGTTTTAGAAATGGGATGTACAGGAATCGGGTCAGGAAATAACTGGGGAAGTGGGGAAGTAAGATTAAACATTAAATGTGGTAACAACACATGCAACACAGTCTCTGGGACATAATTACAGTCTGGGAGCTCACTAGAACCTGAGCTCACTACAGCACAGATTCAAAATCACCATTGGCTAAAGACTAAACTGAGTGGCAAGGAGCAAGACCTTGCAGCACTCTTCGGCTGGTGTCACAACACTGGATTTGTAGAATGCTCAGCCCAACGTCAAGGCTGTGGGACCCAGGAAAACACAGTTAAAGGCAAATAAAAAATCTCTTATCTGGGAATGTAGAGGCCTCAGGATTAAATCTTGCAACCTCTGTACAACCCAATGATCACCTGCATCAATCTGAAAGAAAATTTTAAATGCTGACACGACCAATTTTCATTCAACAAGTGTGCATTTTAGTGAGAAGAAATAAAGCTAACCAGTGAAACAGAGGTATGTCCCATAGAGAAAATATAGTAGGGGGAAGGAGAAAGTACGTTTTAGAAAATGATCAGTCTTACAGTACTCTGGGCACTTAGGGTATTCTGCTAAGGTGACAGCAAAGAGCCACGTGGATATCAGAAGAGGGAACGGGCTGTGCTGCTTAGAGTTTGTGAGTTAACACTACCTGGCTCAAAAGAGGCTATCGGTAAATGAAATGCTGTTTTCATCAGTAGGATTTTAGGTAGTTCAGTTAACTTTCGCCGAGGGCTCTGCAGTGTGTTTCTGGGTCGCTAAGAAAAGACAGGAATCACTAGCATGCCTAGATTTCAATCCAGGAAAAGAAATTTATTTCTGAGGTTCTGTGTCTGTGAGAAACCAGAG